>JAGDYQ010000050.1:2305000-2426250 GCA_021962125.1 Bulinus truncatus
TATATATATATATATGATAAAAATATTAACATTGTAATTTCCCTTTGCCCCCCCCCCCACCCGATGATGGAGGCTGCTAAATAATGACCTTGGTTTCTGAAGCTAGCATTTGAACTATAAAACATTGTTTGGTGTTCAACTAAAATTTGTCTGACACCCCAGCCCTGATTATAAAGAAAATTGAAAGCTCTTTTTTTTTTAACACCTAAGTAAAGAGATAACAAGATAATTCATTTCTTTTTCATAAAGTTTATAATTTTATGTCAACATCTCTATAAGTTTAAAGTTGCAGGCTTTTATTTGACACCACCATTAAACCTAAACCCTGAGTAATGGCAGGTTATGTCTAGTTTTTCCCATAAGTTTCTTCTGGGTTTTTTAATGTTGTCATATTTTTTTAAAATTGTTTACTTAAAGAACAAACATTATTGATACCCTAGAACTATTTATAATGGACACACCCATATTATAGTTTTCAGTTCTAGACTTCATTTAATCGCCAGAAATTTCATTATAATATTTTGAAACATATTTACTTATTCCCAGCTTTCAGCACCAGTTGGTCTTCCTGTCGTGCAACCAGGCAGCATCAAGGTCGGTCACCCTGTGTCCCCAGGTGTGGTCGCTGCGGACGATAAGTCAGACATTGAGCAGAAGATAAAAAAAGAAATACCGCAACTGTGTATAAACCTAGACAACCCACAGGTGCGTAGATTTATTGAAATAATGAACCTTTATTTTTGCCTGTTCTTTTGGTCTTCTAGATGTTTATTCTATCAGTACCTTATCTTATTACCAGTGGCCAAATAAGTGTGTGAATTCCATGGAAGGAAGAGATGAAAATCTCTTAGATCCTGTAAACCACTAATGGGGCGGTTTTTATGGTGCCTTCTTGTATCCCCCATCATAGCCTGTGGTGCAATGGACATGGAGTCACCTTGGGAGATATAGTGGGAAATTTCACCATGACCTGAAATATCCATTGGTCCCCACAAAAGATCAAACCAGGGACACTGAGGTCGACAGTCAAGTGCTTTGCCACACAGCCATTCATTCCTGTATTTAATATATTTACAATCAGTAAAACAAATATTGAATAGGTGGTGTTGAGACAATCATTTAGTTTATCTAAAAAAAAAAAAATTATGGTTGTGGGCCTGTTAGGCTGTGGTGTGTATAATGGGTTCAGATACCAGTGACATCAGTTGCCTAGTTAGAAGCCTCCATGACCTCACCAGCCCCTTGCAGTGGTAGTGCTGATAGTGATACTTAAAGAATGTGACTTTAAGCATCTCGTTAGTGGTTAGAGGTTTAACACACAAACAAGAAAGGATATCTCATCCAAAACGCAGTTGACATTTGAATGTTGTCTAGTTTTTTTGAAAGATTCTCGATGATAAACTGACAAGTTTGAAATAGATTGTTGTTGTTGTTATTTTCAGTCTAACCTCAAGTTGCTAGAACTTGTTAATGGACTCATTGAAATACAGAAACACAAAGAAGCACAGCAGATTTCACAGCCGGTCATCTCACCTGCTACATCCTCACCTGCCACCAGTGTCACCACAACTGCCTCTGGTCATCTTCAGGTCAACAGTAAAACCCCTGAGCCAATTTTCTCAGAGTCTTTGCCTACCACAGCCCACGGGTCATTCCTGGGCAAAACTGTCATGCTGGTCAGTTCTCCTGTATCTCATACGACATGTACGGATCCACTGACCACGGTGAATGTGAGCAATCTTCAGACATCTGTGGCTCCGTCTACCAACACCTCTGTGGATGATGGTGCTCCATCAGCCAGTTTAAAGAATGCAGTGCATGTTCAACAGAGGAGTCTCAGTCATCAACAGGTTTCATCAAATACTACTGCTCCCTTAGTTTGCCTCACGTCAGGAGTTCAAGTGGGAGCTAATCCTACGACAATTATACCCCATCAGTTCCCTACAAACAATATTTCGAGCAGCGATCATAATAAACTGAATTCACAGGCAAGTCTTCCCATTATCTCATCCTCTGTGCAACAAGCAGCTACATCATCCGCAGCAGCCTGCGAGTCACCATCTCATGCACTACTTCCTATTACAGCAACTAAGACACAGCCGAATTTTCAAACTCTTCCAATAACTTTAAACTATGCCCCATCTACAACAGGCTTAAACCTTCACCCTCAGCTAGATAATACATACAGTCCAAGCTCTGCTTTAATTATCCAAAAGACTCCTGTTGAAATGTCGCTGAACCCTGCCAGCAAAATAGTGTCACATCCTTACCAACTTTTAATTAGTTCTGCCACTGACACGCCAACTGTCCTGACAGATTTGCCATTATTCTCAGGAGCTCAGAGGGAACAAGTTGATAAGTTTCAGTCCATAACAAGTACACCAGTTAGTTTCACTGCACTAGACACACTGAGTAGTAAAGCTGCTGGTAGTTCTTCAAGTTCTTGTAAAGATAGGTCTCTTCAGCATTCTACGTTGATTAACTCTATTTCAAATGTAAATATGAGCCAGTCTCAATCTAGAAGAGCCATACACTTAAGTAAAAATAGTTTAGAACCAGGACATCAAAATTCATCTCAGCTTAATGTCGCCAGTGTTGTGCACAGCACTCAAACTCCACAGGTATTTGAATCTCAAGTCTCCGCTTCACTGCTTCAATCTCCACTATCATTTCTCAGCAAACAGCCTTTGTCCAGCAGCCTGGCATCCTCCCCTCAAGGTAATGTAACTTCCAGCATTAAGACACCTTCTTCATGTAGCTCGGGATCCTTTGTGTTTGATGCCCTGGCAGATTCTCCCATCAAAGACGTCAACTTGCAAGTCTCACCACAGACCAGTGCTAAGAGTTCACTTCTATGTGAGATGCTTCTTAGTTCCAGTTCATTGCCACTCTCCGGTATCAGTTCTGACCATCACAGTTCACTGCCGTTCTCTGGTATGAGTTATTCAAACCATTACACAAATCCAGCAGCCATAGTTTCACTAGAGTCTCACTGTAGTTTTGCCCCTAAGCCCATCCCTATTTCAAATGCAAACCTTCGTCTTGCAAGTCTTGAATCTTGTCCACCATCTCCCAGTAATAATTTGACAGCAGAACGTCATCTAGGCACTTCTAACACTCAGATTACGAGTCACATTGATGTATCAACCCATCAGCCTTCCTTAAAAGTGAGTCGAGTGCAGAGGACAAGAGATCCTCCTCAAGTGGGTATAGTCAACCCATACATTTCTTCCTCATTAAAACCAGAGTCTAGTAGCAATCAATCCACCCTGTTGAGTGAACATCTGGCTTTGGCCTCCCCAACCATGGCAACTTACATTAGAGATAATACCAATCAGGACACTGAGGTAAGAAGGTTGGACCAGTTCATTAGCTTGAGCACCTCTTTGGACCAGTCCATTGTACAACACTTAGTTAGCAATGAACCTATATATACTGGCCAGCTAAGCACACAAACAAACCACGTAAATCAGCGTACTCCCCTTGATGACTTAAATCAGGCAAACGCCGTCACTGTCGTCAGTCAGTATGACAACTCTTCTACAAGTGTCACAAACTCTGAGAAGACACATGCATGGCCTTGTTTCACACAGCTCAGACATGGTCTCCCTTCAGGTCAGAACAACCCAGTTGTCAGCAACATTTTAGGTAGTTCCTACCCGAGTCATTTAGTGAGCTCTGCACCGAGTAACAGCTGCCTGACTCAGACTGTTTCATCAGTGGTCAGCTCAGCATCATCAAGTTCTCCCTTAATTGTTCAAGCTATAATTTGTCAGGACACTGGTCAGATCAAGCTCTTGCCACTATTGATAACCAGGGAACAATGCCCTAGCACTTCAGTGTTCGCTTCAGACACCCACTCTACCAACCAGATTGTTCTCTCTCGTCCTAACCCTGGCAGTAGTTCTGCATCAGTGCTTGCTACTGCAGGGCCAACTGTATTACCAAGCTCACAAACGCAGACAGTGCTTCTTCAGAAAAATGACTTACCTAATCTTGCATCTACTTTTGCATTAGGCGATAACAGTAACTTACCATTGGTTTTAAATTCTGGCCCAATGAAAAATTCATTGTTGCCTCAGACAAAGACCTCTTTAGGAAGTTCCAATATTGGCCAGGCCATTTACCTTTCTGGACATTCTGACAACCAAAATCTATTCTCTCAGCAGGATAA
Source organism: Bulinus truncatus (assembly GCA_021962125.1). Lineage (NCBI taxonomy): Eukaryota > Metazoa > Mollusca > Gastropoda > Planorbidae > Bulinus > Bulinus truncatus. The sequence goes on from JAGDYQ010000050.1 coordinate 2,309,175, forward strand.
TGGATCCACCAATGTAATATTCAATCTTGGTCAAGATCTACAGGCTGTTCAGAATGCTGGGCAGTCCAGTGGTCAGACTTTAAATCATTTTAAACTGGACAATTTAAGTAATTTAAACAGCAGTGGAGGCCACAGTATACTCCCCATGGCTTCATTTATTTCTTCCCTTTCCCAGCAGCTGACAAACTCTGTAGACACCATCTCTGCTAGTAGTGTCAACAATCCTGGAGGTCAGCATAGGCCACTTAGACCAAAACCTGAGTCCAGTTTACAACAGATGGTCAGATCAAAGTCTGATGTACAACAGATGGTCAGATCCGAGTCAAGTGTACAACAAGTTGTCAGACCTGAGTCCAGTGAACAGCTGGCGGTCAGACCTGATTCAGGTGCGCCAAATGTCATTAATCCTAAGCCAGGTCAGAACTGTACGTTTTTACTTGTTCCAGATCAGCCTAACTATCCAACGTACCAGATAGCTCTGTGCCCAAATACGAAACTAGACTCTCAAATAGGTGTCTCTGTACCAGACACAGGAGGCTTGCAGCAGCCCGGCATCTGTCGAGAGCAAACCACATCTTTGCTGCCCATCCAAATGCAAGGCCTGGGCCCTGGCTTGAACTCCTGCATCCCACAGTGGGCTACGCCAGTGTCTCCAACAGAAACAATATCCCAACACAGTGTGGTTGTTTCAGTTCAGTCACTGTCCAACACTTCAGGTCCATCAAGCGCTGTGTACATCACTGCCCCACCATCCCAGCCGGACCTGTCACAGACGGGACTGCCATCAACCTTTGACCCTCAGCGGAGCCCAGTCACCATGTCTGCAAGTCAGACTGCTGGGGTTGCTCAACCTAAATCATATTTGAGCATCACTCCAGAAGCTAAGCAAAGCCATCTTAGTGAAAAGTCAGTGTCTTCAACACATAATTCACATCACATTCCACATTCAAACATGTACATTAAAGGTAACAGTGAAGCTTTGTCTTTACCAGGCCTTAACCAAGAACCACCAAATGGAAGAGCAATAAAAAACACTCAGATTGGTCCAAGCACCTCTAGTAAAGTAAGCGTTTTATTAAACACACCACCCAACTTAACCAACAAGCCTGGAGAAATAACATTTCTAAGGAATAAAGAAGTGATAGATTTAACAGAAGACAGCCCACCTCTGACACCTGCGTCCAAACATGATGCTACAATCTCCTTAAAACGTAATTCCCATCATCTGGAACCTACTCGACTAAGTGAGAACCTTTTGAGCCCTAATCCTCAAACAGGGCAAAGTCAAATGAATGAGACCCTGCTGAATTACACAGAGAATACACCAAATGACCCCATGTCATCCCAGCTATTCAACATCAGACAATCTGTTCAGAATTCTGCTCAGGAAATGCCCAATGTTAAAATTTTGGTCATCGCCCAGCCAGGTAGCACACCAATGACATTCTCTACAACAAGACTGGCCACACAGGAACTGACCGACACTTCCAGTGAAGTGTTTCTCAGTCTTTCCCCTCAGGTCAGCCAACGGTCACAGGGTGCTCAGGATCAGATTTATCTGGCACCTCCTAACATCATTGGTCATAAGGCTGGCAGAAATATGGTTAGCCATACTAATGACCAAATGTCACTACCTGCAGGACATCTTTCTGCCCCGCCTGTGTCCTCTGCACCTGTTGAGTTAATAACACCAGGCCATTTGTCCAGTCAGGCGAGCCGTCCTGAAATGGAATGGGTTAATCGGCTGGCTGTGACATCATCTCCCAGCAGTAAACTGTTCCAGGCTCCATCCAGCTCCCCTCAGTCCACATCCCATTCATCATGTAACCCGATCTCTCCACTGTCCTCATATGTTGTCTTCACGCGGGCCACCAACACTCCCATGGACGCCGTGGGTCCACCAAACATCACCGTCATGTCCCCCTCCAGGATCAGTGCCAGGCTGAGAAGCGAATCCAGCTTCCTGCCAACAGCTGCTATGGTGAATTTGTCTACACCACCATTGATCACAAACACCAAGTCAGGTGTCAGCAAACAAGCTGTGACCGCAAACACCAAGTTGTATGTGCTGCCACCTGTCACTACCAGCACACTGTCATATGTCAGTATACCACCTGTCACTACCAGCACACTGTCATATGTCAGTATACCACCTGTCACTACCAGCACACTGTCATATGTCAGGACACCACCTGTCACTACCAGCACACTGTCATATGTCAGTATTACACCTGTCACAACCAGCACTCTTTCATCACTGAAAACGCCATCCCTCACCCCCAAACCGTCAACACAGAATACAGCTCAACAGGTGTTTCACCCCACTCTAATAAACAATCTACCATGTCCCAAGACCTGCGTTACATTATCACAGTCAACAGACAGAACATCTTCCCTCTCTGTGATTCCAGTCTGTGAAAGCTACACAGTCCCACAGGCATTGAGCATCACTCGAGCTCCTAAACCAAGAAAGAAACCATCCACTGTGCTGGAACTATTAAAAAATAAAGAATCTATGCAGAATACTTCCCTTCAAGCATCTACCACCAGTGTTTCCACAATGCCACTATTGCAGCCTGTTGGTCAGATGGCTTCCAGTGTGATTTTTCAAGGAAATCTGGTGAACCAATCTGCTTCAGTGCAACCAACTGCATTGACTGTTCAGTTGAAGAATGCTCCGCATGGATCAGCTGGTCACTCTAGTGAAAAGAACTTATCCCTAAAAGGAACTTCCAGTGTTTTAGTATTACATGCAGAAAAACCACAATTGAGGGACACTTGTGATTCTCAGCAGCACCATGCTTATACTGCCAATATTCCTCCGGGCAGGCTACAAATGGTCACTCAATCCCCAGCACAGCAACAGGTCAGCATTGGCCACAACGCCAGCCCAGGAACATCTGTCTTACCAAAGTTGGTGAGTCTCTCAGCGTTACCTAATTCTGGTGCTCAGAAAATAGCTGTTCCCAAGACCCCTGTTTTGATAGCCGAGCCCAAGTTGAAATTTGTCACTCAGCCATTAGGTAGCAGCCCTCTGACTTTCTTACCCAAGTCCACTGCTCCTGGTCTGACTATAGTCAGCTGTAAACCCAGCTCAGAATCTGCTCCTAAATCAATGACTGAAGGTAAAACAAGCTCAGAAGAGCGTGTAATGTTAAGCAAACTGGATACAAAACAAACAGACCTTTCCTCTGAAATGTTACAGTTTGTCAAGTCAAAGCAAATAGCTTCGACCAACTTTAGCGTCCCTGCCAGTTCTGGTACAGGCACCAGCCTGAAGCTGAAACTTCCCTCTCAGCAGTTGAATTCAGAGAATAGGCATTTGTCTGAAAACAGAGAACAGAAAAATCTGTTGTCATCCATATCTGTTGGTCAGCTTGATCGATCAGTTCTGTCCAGTTCTGTGGCAAGTGAATCTATAAGAAGACAAAACATCCAAATACCTGAACAAATGCAGATACAAAAATTATTTCTTCGACCTGGGCAGCCTGTTTTGACGTCCTCTAATCCAATACTTTCTAATATACTTTTTTCTCACAGTGTTTCTGAGCCATCCCAAGTATACCATTCAACCTCAGCCCCAAGAGGTTCCAGTGGGAATCCATCTGAGTTGAATAATCCAGAGATGACTGACCAGAGGGACCTCATCCAAGCCAACCTGTCTCCCCCACAGACCAGCAGTCAAAATGATACTGCAGTCAGGCCATTTAAAACTATGGGCTCAGCTCCAGTCTCTGTGACACAACTACAGGACGAAACTCCAAGAAACAGCTTTGACCAGCCTTCCAAATATTTTACCTTGTCTAAAACTGGGCCCTCTACCATCTTCACCAGTGAGCAGCTTTCAGACCTACAGCATCCTTCATCTGAAGCAATAATTACAAAGCATTCATCTGGTGGTCAGTTTATTGTCAGTTCTGACAGTGACCATGCTAAAAATGAAAGCTTCAAAAATGGGAGAATTGGTAAAATAATTGATGACATTTACAACAGAGGTGATGACATTGATGAAGCTTCAGTAGTAATTAGTTCTCAGTTTTTTACAAGGAATCCTCAGACCAGTTCCATAAACACAGCATTTCAAGTGGCTAATAAGCAGACAACAATAGCTCAGAATACTGCAGTAATTTCCAGATCAGAATGTGTGGAAACAAGTCAAAACAGCTCAAATAAAACTAACCATAAAGAGCTCTCTTGGAAAAGCCCTAAAAAATCAAAAGCAGAAAGGCTGTTCAGAGAATAAGGCTAAAAACTCATTCTAAGTTCTCAGATCAGATTGGCAAGTCTAGCGTTCATGTGAATATTCTACCCCATCTGGGTCTAGTCAAGCTTTCACAAAATAGAATCCTCCTCTCCTCTCAACTTTGTTGACTCACCCACTACCAAGACAGAGAAGTATGTTGTGGAGCCACACCGACATCATAACTGAAAGTAAGCTGAAAGTTCTTTTGTCTTCTAATGCCAGAGACTTCTGAACAAATTGATGCAGTCATATGAGAGTAACTAATTGCAGCTGCATCGTTAAAAACAGCCTCTATCATTTACTACAGACGGTATAGATGAACAATTGGAAGTCATCCATTTATGATTATCAGCGGTCTGCGGCCGACATGGATCATTTCTTTTGCTATTTAGAGCTCCTCCAGAGTTTTCTCCAGCACAGTGGGCTCCTGATGTGTCAGCACAGGTGGAGATCGCGCAGGTAGACACAGGGAAAGCGGCAATAATGCTGCGACTTCAACTGAACTCTATATTTTGATATAAAGAAACAGTCAGATTAGGACCAGACAAAGTGCGGGCCCTGTTTTGAGGCGATGCTGAAGCATCGTCAACCTTACCCCTGGGCCATTGAGATCGCTGCATCACCACAGCACCTCTGAAGGTTTACTCAACGCTAAACCCTATGAAGATACCGTAAAATAAGCCGCGTCTCAGGATCCAGAAAAATTTATGAAAAGAGACAAATTTTCAGAAGGTATTTCTATTACGTATAAGTTGGAAATCTTAGCAATAAGAAATCAAAGTGACTGCGATGATATTATTCATCACTGGTGCTCAGCAGTTCTCCATCAGACTCATTTTGTCATTCAATAATCATAAGTAAAGTCATGAACATTTTATCTTAAGGAAAGTTTTGATTTTTAAGAATCAGAGTTCACTCTTTAAATGCAGACAGACTATTACCATCAGGGAGCTAGTCAGTGGTGCAATATGAAGAAGGTATGGATATTTTAAGTAAGAAAAGCTCCTTTGCCTAATGAACTGTTTGGCCTGCATTCTCAATTTTCTCAGACCTTATGTAGATGCAAACCTAATGGAGCCTATGGTGGATATCAGTGTCTAGAATCTTTCAGCACTCTGAAAAAGGCATCTGTGAAAAACAGGAAGGCAGACAATTGAAAGTTGTAGAATCATGAAACAGAAGTCATTCCAGACATTAACTCTTTTCTGTTGAGCTTTACAAATGATAAAGATTTATAGCATTGGATTTTGAGCACCAGACTGATGAAATCAGTGAAAAACTTACATTCAAGTGAGATCATGAAACATCAAAGTTGTACCTGAACTGGGCCGACCATTGGGACAGAGAAGCAGAAAACAGACAGTCTGTACCCATTGTATACTAATGATGACCAAATTTTTTTTTGAAGAGAACTATGGCAAGTAATCTATGTTGTCATTTAGAGTTGATTTTCATTTCAGCAGGCAAAGTCTTGAAACATCGTGAAGAGCAGTCTTAAGCCATCATCATTTAGACAGACCTAAACCAGTGGGCACCAGAGTCACACAACATGACTCCCATTCATAAATTACCCCCTCATCAGGTTAAATCCCCTTCTTCAAGTGAGCAAGACATGCTGCTGTGTGGCATTACTGGAAGGTACAGAAACCATCATCTGCAGGGATCTTAAGTTTAGACTCTCTCAGCATGACTCTGAGACACAGGAATCCTCACTTCTTCCTAAAGTCTCAGAGTTCTTGGTTTGGCTGTAACTTGGAATCAGAGCTCTGAGCTGACATGCCTCAATAATTCCTTCCATTGAGCCTTTGATCAGAGTAGGAATCATGGGGTCTAATCAGAGAAGCACAATCAGGAAGCAGCAAGCTCCAGTCAGAAATTTCCTGGAATGGTGGGTGTGTTTTCAGATATAAATATTTTGAAGCGCGCTTCTTCATTGAAGTCAATACTAGACCATTCTTTGAGCTTATGTTACAACACAATGCAGTCTTACATTTCGATGGCATAGACATATTTGCAGTAAATTATACTTTTGAAATCTGACATGTAATATAGTACCTAAGTGTAAATATTGTATAACCTGCTGTGTGACACCACTATTGAAACTGATTGCTACACAGAGCATTTTGAAAAAATGCTCTAACAATACGTTTTGTCTGTCTGTCAAGTCATCACCCTCTGAATCTCCAACAACCATAGTCCCGATTTACAATTATATCAACGTTGTGAATCTGCAGCCTTTCTGATACATCAAAATCATTTAAGATCTGACATGGGCCGAAAAAAGACTTTCCCTGGGGTACCGTTTTTTAACACTGCTGCAGCCTCTAATATCAAATTTAATCAAGAGGCAATCAACATATTTACTATCGATTGTCGCCGTTTTTTCACTCTTTATCTAACGGAGAAAATCGGATTTTGTTTGAAAAATACTCCAGTGTCTTTTGTCCGAAAAACAGAAAGACTTAAATTGTATTTTGTAACACGCAATGTGAACAATTATGCACTAATTTACATAAGTATGGTTCCCTGTTGCATATCAATATAATTCATTTGAATCAAACTATTTAAAGAGGTTTAGTTTATAAAGTATTTAATAAATTGTTTCATGCATCTGTTGTAAAGTCTCAATTTCTGCCATAAACAGTGTGTGCTATTCATAGACTCCAAATTTAGAGAATATAATATGTTTATTTTCATTAATATTGATCATTTAATATTGACGTTTTGTAAATGTCACTTGGGTGTAGAAATTCGACCTGCTGTAATCATGATACTTTCGATGCTCTAAAAATGTCTGATATATTCCCCTGAAGATTCCTATACTAACTTTGTATGTGTATTGTAACATTTTAATGTAAAATTGTGATGCATATGATGACTTACGACGTTTGGCTTCAATTTTAAACGAAATGACTATTATACATTTATTTACATGTAATTTCTGGTACTTTAGTTAAACTAATTGCATTGGTTTGATCTTTTGATTGTTTAGATCAACATAAATTTGATATTAAAATTAATTTCACATCTTTGTCTTGACCAATCATGGTGTGTCGTTTCTACTTCTATATTGTTCAGCATATATAATAGGACACTAGAATACAATCTTGTTAGCTCTAGTGCTGGACAAATCAATCACTGGACTTTAACCTAGTGAATCTTACGTAAATTCTGAATATGTTATCTAATTGCACTACAGCAGGCTCTACGGCGTCATACTTTAATGAAAGATTCATGAAAGCATCGTTTATGGAAAAATGGTATATTCTTATCAACAATACCATTGATAAATTTAACAGTTATTATGACCCCACTATATTTTTACAGTTAATATCACTTTAGTTCATGTCATGAAATGCGTTTATCAAAATAATGATTACCTTGAATCTAATAATGAGACAAACTAGGCAGAATGCTTTCCTAGTGGGGGTCTTCTCAGACTATGATAAATGATATTTGTCTTGAATATTGTCTAGTAGCTATCATTTCATAACATATGTAATTTCTTTAAAACTTGCAAAATTTCGATTGACTCTATCTATCAAGATGGATTATTACAATTTGTTGTTTAATTTCATATCAAACATATATTCAGCATACTTTAGCTTATTTTTCTAAATTTGATGTTCACAATAGTGTTGAATATTTCTTTGAATCTATGATTTGGTCTTTGAGCTGTATTTGTCTTTGTTCATACATTTTTTGTATTTATATTTGATGATTTTGTTGCTGTACTGGAATAAAACTGCAATATTTTACTAACTTTCTCTTTTACTAATATATATATTTATTAATTTATTCTTCAATTTAATTAAACTAATAATTTTCAGATTACTTTTTTTGCTAAAAAGTTTTCATGTGGTTCATTTTTAAATAATTGTTTGATAAATTGGGTCTCCAGATCTTTTTATATAATGCAATAGAGAAAATCATAAGCTTACTTAATAGTGATACATAGAAAATTATTATGTTACATTTCATTTTTGCATCATTGGGTTTTTTTATTAAATGGTTTTTTTTTTTTTTTATATTCTCTTATACGGTGTTATTTCTTACTTTCATATATTATATATAAAATGTATTTTCTATATAACTATATAAAATGGTCTAAACATATATTGAACAATTTAGCCATATATATAATTATATTTTATATAATCAATCTACTTTATATATATTATATTTACATTCTTTGTGATGATGATTGATGTATCTGCTCAGTTTTTTTTTAATAATAAATTAAATTTAAAAAAATATTGTGTTTCTATATTTGAAAATATTCAATGAAAATTACTTTTAAGTTAAAATGCTTATATGTATTGTGATATTCAGGAAAGATACTACCTCAGGTATTATCTAGACCTGGTACCTCTACTTTACATGTCATATTTAATATTTTGAAATTTCATTTGATAAAGAAAAAATACACTTTAATTAGAAGTTTGGCTAAGGCATAGATTTTTAATTACCCAAATTATTTCTTACATGGTTCAAGAATGTTTCAACTAAATATCCCTCAAAGAAAAAAATTAGGTATCATATTTGTCTGATTTTTATATCATTGAACTCACTACGTACATGAATAAATATAAAGACAATATATTATAATATATTACAATGATAGTTTAATTCCTTCTTGATAGTTGTGTAATCTTCTAATAGATGATAATTATTATAAAATGATTCACCTTTCGATGTTTGAAAAATTTTTTTCTGAGGTCCAGAGCTTTTTAAACGTGTTTCTAAGTCAAATTACCGATTAATTTCTTTTGATCATTTCCGCTGATTTCAAATATGTAGTTATTTTATTTTTTCAATCAGGTCATTTCTTTATATAGATAAAAATTCAACGTTTCAATATAAATTGGAAAGGATGCATGTAGAAAAAAAAAATTAAAGTTATTGATGATGCTTTTCAAAGATTTTCATCAGTCACATGGATCATCTTTGACTTAGTAGTAGTCTATATATATTGCTTTCTTCTCTGTTTCTTATATCTTTGACTCTCTTGATATGACCTCTAGTTGCTATCTTGGCTTGGTTGTCAGGAAAATTGTCTAAATGTGAGCTGAGAAATGCATTTCACAGACATGCGTGCTCGAGCTTCGAAGCCATGAAGTAGCAACTCGTTTTCCTGTTCTGAAATTGAAGAGATATTACTTTGCAGGCTAACAATTCTTTTCTTTGACCAGCGGTCCAGCTGACGGATAACGAATGGCACTAATCTCTTAAATCATTTGGTTCTCAATTGAGACTTCTGGACGGTTGATTCAGAAACAGGTTCACCTGCTACAGTTGGTCTGGTCTCATGTGTTCATGACTCTTTTTGACAGTCAGCATTGTCAGGTGTTTTTGGAATAGGAATTTCGTTAGGAGATTTGTAAGCGCCACTTAGATGTAAGCAATGGGATACTTTACATGGTGTTTATATTTTCTGTTTATACATCTCGATTATCATGCCAAAATAGCGATGTTGTGGTCATACCTTCTCTATTGTTTGCGCAACAAAATAGAATGGTTAGTTCACTTGTCTCTAAGTAGCCAGATCCTTATTCATATTGCATCTTGATGAATTTAAAGAGTTCTTGATATAAATTTTCAAAATAAGCGATGATAGTTCTTAACAATTTTTGATGCGATACCTGGCATAACAGCAGCTGAACCATAAATGTATGTAGCAGAATCTGTTTGGATCGTTCTTACACTTTCTTCTCACCATTATGATCACCAAATTATTGGTGCATACAGTTTTTATGAATCACTTGTTTATTTCCTTGTTTGTAAATAAAATTTACAAGATGCTTCTAAAAAAAGTAAATTTGACATTCAATATAATATAATTTGCATCAAACAAGATTAAAAACATATTTTTTTATTAGTTAATAACATGAAGCTTCACGTTCAATGAATGCTCCAAATAAATTGAAACGTCTCTCTATCTCTTATGAAAACAAGATAAACAAAATTATTTATTATTAGCTGTTTTATAAATTGCTAAAATTATAAAAATGGAAATTCTATCGGTTGTTTCCTCACTTATTGCAAGGTACTGTAGAATACAGGTATTGCAGCATTTTAGATATTCATGTAGAATAAAAACTTGACCTGATTGAAAAAAAACACCAGTTACATATTCGTAATCAGCGGAAAAAATAGAACTAGCAAAAATTATAAAAAACTCAGACCTCGAAAATCACGCAGACCAGTGTTAAGTATACAGTGAACTATGACCAGGGGTCAGCTAACTATTGTTTGATAGATTTTGTATGGAGTGGATTCTATACCAGGGGTCGGCAACATACGGCTCGCGAGCCGCATTCGGCTCTATCAATGTCAAGTTGCGGCCTTCCAATTTCATTTTATTTTCAAAAGAAACATTGCAAACATGATAAAAACCATGAATGTATCAAAGAGAGGGGATAAATCACTACTATAATAACTATATTGCCAGTAGGCATAGGCAGGAGGATATGTCTCGAGATTGAATCAAAATGTAAAAAAAAACAATGTTAATGAAATGAATATGTTGATGTCCGTATAAATATGTAAAAAATGTAGTAAAAATACTAGCCAAGACAAATTTTTTTTTCAATATTAAGTTTAGTTTTGAAACAATTTTACAAACAATTAAACAAAACATTTCGTTTTCTTTTAATTTCGGAATAGTACGTTTGAACAAGATAACACGTACCAGTCTAAAAGGGTCTCTTTCCACGCAATTCCACATTTCCAAATACTTAGAAATCTACCGAAGTTGGCAAATTTAATTAAAGAAAGAAAAATGAATGGGCTTCAAAGACGTGATACGTCATACTGTGTGAATAAAGAATTTTAAAAATCTGTTTTTAAGTTAATATTTAGAAATATGTGTTATTTTGAATTCATTTGCTAATACAACGACGGCTAGAGCTTTGTTATAAGATAATGTTATTAAATCAATTGCGTAAAAAGCTTTGAAAATAAACTATGTGTATTAAAACACCCATCGTATCGACAAGCGATAAGCAAGCTTTTAAATGTTAATCTTTTTAACTATTCAAAAGGGTGAGATTTTGATATCCAACGCATGCATACACGTCATTTATAGTTTTTGTAGTTCTCCTTTGGCTCTACAGCCCATTTAGGACCTTGGCCTGCAATACTACTCTTTTCCACATTTCCCGACCCACGCCCCATGGTCTTCTTCCTCAACTCTCTCACTCTGGCTTTAAGGTCTTTCTCCACTTCCTCTAACCATCTGCTTTTAAAGCCTACCTTATAACGCCTTTTCTCATTTCGGTGTCTACCTGCCATAAATTTCGCTTTGGACCTCTGTATTTTCATTCTTTCTATGAGCACCTACCCACCTCAATCATTATTCATTGTAGAGCTTCAGCATTTCGCTATGTTTGGTTCTTCACCGTATGGATTCTTACATGATTCTGAATTGGTTCTACTACTTCTCCACTCGTTATTGTCCTTTACTGGCCCTTAAATTTTTCCTAAATATTTTCCTTTCCCAAGTGTTTAGCATATTTTCTGCTTATTTTGACTGATGGTCCATGTTTCTCTATCGTCTGTTTTTGTACACTAAAAACTAAAATTAAATCGGGTGAAAGTTCTGCGTAAATTAGAAAAACTAAATACATTCCCATTAGGGCACGACTAGTCCACCCAATCATTGAAGATGTTTTACATTCAGTACATTTCTAAAAAAAAAAATAGATTCGAACGTAATAGCTTTGAAATAAAATGTCATTGACACAGGTTTATTTTCATCATATATATAATATCTTAGAATTTGTAATTGTAGTTATTTACTTGTAGACTTTATGAATGCCATACTATGCGCATTCAGAGATATTCTATCATACAAACCAGTTGTGATGTTTTATGAACTACATTTCATGAAATAGTTTAGTGCTTCCTATGAAATGTGAGATAACAAAATGAATGAAAAATACAGATATGTTTATACTTGGGCTGAATTCGCTTATTAAGGTTAAACCGATTTTTTGTTCAGCATATCAAAATATAGTTTAAAAAAACATTAAGATCACATAGATATAATTATTTTAAGAATTGAAAAAAATAACAACACTGTAATTTGCATCAAAATAATGTTAACTTATTGGTGAAAAGTTGGTAGGTTGTTGTAGACACCTTAAATCACAAGTCAAGCTGATATGTAGGTTTGTGATTCCCAAATTATCAAATCCCTACTTTTATGGGACAGTTGGACACAGTTTATGCCAGTTTTATGAAAAAAAAAGAAATGAATTCTAATTTTTAAAGGTGACTCTATGTGTGTGCAGCTACTAGTCTGCTCTCTACTTCTGTATGCTGCAAATCTTAAAGTCTAAAATATAAAATCACCAAACTAAAAGGGGAAATCTATATTTAATATTCATTACTCATTTTTGACCTAGTTTATCTTTAAATGTAGGTCGCAAAAAACAATTTTTTAGGTGGTTTGCAGAAAAACAACAAAATTCAGGGTGGGTCATGCAGGTTAACAAGTTTGAGAACCCGTGTCAAAGGACATGTAGAATTAAGTGTAGTCGTGTGAACAGCAAATTAACTTAAGTGTAAGTCGTGTGAGACAGCTAATTAACTTACAGTGTAGTTGTATGACTCAGTATAAATAACTTCAGTGTGAGTATGTGATGTATACAATCTATCAAACTAACTTAAGTGTAGTTATTGTACCAAATCATCAGAATTAACTTAATTCGTAGTTTTGTTTACAGCAAATTAACTTCGAGTGTAGTTGATGTGAGACAACAAATTAACTTAGGTGTAGTTGCTTTAAACAACAAGTGCTAATAAGTGTAGTGCGTATGAACAACAAATTAACTTAGTGTAGTTAGTAGTGAACAACAAGATTATTAACTTGGTGTAGTCGTATGAACGTTCAGCAAATCCAACTTGGTGCTAGATCGATATGGAAACAACTAAATCAACTTAATGTTGGTGTGTGAACAGCAAATCAACTTTGTATTGTTGTGTGAGACAAACAGAGCAGTACTTGACATGATTTACATTTATAACAAACACAAGTGTTATGGTGGTGAAATAGGTACCTCCCGTTTCAAATGCATTGCTAAATATTAAACATCAAAATAGCAGAATTAGATCATGGACTATTTACAACTGTGTACAGTGGCGCATCATAAGTTGTGAGTCATCCAAAACCTTACTATTCCCAATAGAATACACAAATGAATAAGGCTAGATGTCAATGTCTTAGATTTGACAAGTTAATCAGTTGCTTCCCTTTTTTGTCAACCAAATGACCCAATTAGAAAAAACAAACAAACATGAAAGAACCCCCCTCCCCCAAACCTCTCTCTCTCTCTTTCTCACACACACACACGCACACACACACACAAACACACACACAAACACCACAGTATTATGAATTAATGTGTTTATTGTGTGAGCCTTATGGTCTATTCTATGTTTATTAGTTTATTATCAGCTCACTGGGTCCATAGAAGATATCGGGACGTAACGTGGATTTTTTTTTTTTGTTGTTAAAGTAAAAACAAATTGAAAACATTGCGTGTCTCTAAAACGTTGTATACAGATAATTCACTGGCAGTGGCGGACCGATTGCTCCAAATTGATGAACTTCATTGATTTAATTAGCTATGTTGTCCTATTTTAACAGGATAGCCCAACATAAGGATTGTAATGAAATACTTTAGAAGGCATAAACCAAGATTATGTTTAAGTACTTTACAAATCTATTTAGACTATTAAACAAAGTGATGCATTTGTCGGACATTAGTCTGACATTAGTCTGACATTAGTCTGACATTAGTCACAAATTACATTTTTCTTAGGACAAAGACTCATAGATCTAATGCAGTGTTTATATTTTCAAAGTATTGGCTCTCTAATGAGACAGATGCATAACTTACAGTTACCTCTGTAGATAGAGCTTACATTTTCTTATGATACTTTGGATACATTGATAATAAGTACAGCATGCCATCTATTGACTAATATTGCTATACTAGCTGTACCATGCAAAACCTTTGCAAAGAGTTATATCCCCCATAAGCTTGATCGTTAGGCTATGTTATTTTTTTTTTGTTTCGGGCAGATACGTTTTTTCATGGTTGTATTTTAAACTGGAATACTGTTGTATTAATTCTTTACTTTCGATTTAACGCAGAACCCACACCGCTGTTATATATATATATATATATATATATATATATATATATACATATATATATATATATATATATATTATAAATGACACCTATGATTACTGATTGAATAAACAATGATTAACTGAAGCATTCGAAAAACGTTCTATAAGGTTAACAAGATAATTATGAAAATTTAATATTTATATATTCAAATTAATTATGATATGATAAATAATAATGATTTAAATGCTCAATATAATTATTATAAATTTTTCGTTATATTCTTTTAATATTTCGATTAGTAAAGACATTTATACTTAAGATATGACTTCGATAACGACTATTAATGCAAGGCATTTGTAATATGAAAGCGCAATTAACTGACATCTTAAAGTAAAAGGTGCATTAACATGTAGAAGACAACTTTTTGTGAAAAAAGTGTGTGGTGATGATGATAATTGTATTTATCATTATTTGATTTATCTTAAGATATACTGGTTTGGCTGCAATGTTCTTTCGTTTTCTATTATACTTACTAGTGTTGCAAGATGGACTCTTTTATTGATTTTTATTTGTATATTCTGCATTGGATACCACAATGATTGGTTCCAGGTATTTGCTTTGTTTTGCAGTCATCATCATTCTCACAACATTTTCTGATAACTTTCTTTACTATTTTAACTTCAACAACTTGTTGATTTGATTACTGACTGCGATCGATCTGAAGTTCTCTTTGTACAATGGGGCCCCCTCATCCATATTACAGCAAATTGCTGCCAAAATGAAATAATTTAAAGATAATTTAAAAAGTGAAGGCTTTAGGTTTCCCAATAACAACGATTCTGACACCATTTCGTTTATGGCCAGATTCTAAACGGTAGTGAAAAATAAAATTCTCGTCGTTAAATTTTGAACTTCAAAGTAACTAATATCGACACAAAAAAAGCGACTTTTCGAGCTTTAAAGAAGAAGGGGGAGCTAAAAAATTTTATACAACCATTCATTTTGAAAACAAGAAAATAGTAAAGTTGGTATTGCATGTCTTGGGCTTACGACTTGTGTCCTACCCCGTCCATTTCTTTAGATTCCTCTGTATCTGGAGCATAAAAGAAGGAAGAATATATCGTAGCCTCAAAAAAAAAATACAACAGGCATGAGCTCCATTTATTGATATTAAGATGGTTATTTCAAATGTAGAATATACTAGGTTCGTTATAGATTTATTACAAGCTGATCATATAGCTTCAATTAAATGTGGTTCAAAGCTTATGATTAAGGTTCAGGCTGCAAATCAAATCAATAACGTTATCAGACCACATATGTAGGCCAAATGTTGTTTTATAATTGTTTTGTTTATTAAGTCATCGTTCTATTGAGTATGTAGCTCTGAATATGTTATAGTCATAAAGAGCTCAGTTCGATAATCCCATGTTTAAGAACGATATTTAAGTAAAAGTGAGAGATTTGATTATAAATTATATAATAATTTACATTTTCCAGTGACAACATATATTTAATCATAGTATCTTTTAAACTAGAACGTTTACCAAAGAGTCATAGTAATAAGTAATCAAAGTAACTGTTGCGCCGTCAGTATATGATTAAACTCTTTAATTCAATGTTTTTACTTTATTCAACTGTGAGTCATTCAGGCTCCAGATCCTTTTTTACATTCACACTAATGACTTTCTATTTTTAATATGAGAACTGGATGTCGAAGCACCTGGCACTTACAAATAACGCCGAAGCATTTCAATAGGGGGCGAGGGGGCTTAAGGCCCCCCGACCAAATCTCATCCATCCTAGCGGCATCAGCGATGGTGTCGGCCACAGGGCGGTAATTATATCTCATTGGTGCTCATTTAATTTACACATTTTTGCCGCCCCCTGAAAAGAAAAGAAACTTAAAAATTTATAATTTTGATTATCTTCCACCCTTACCCCTAATGCACTTTTTGATTCATTTTTTTACTATATAAAGTTTTAAAAGGCTGTCAAACTGTCTTCTATATTATAAGGAGGCATTTGTTATACATTAATATAATTTCATATAACTCAAGATCCAGATGACGATAATAAATTATTATACGCGGAAGGGTTCACGATAGTTTCGTTTATCATTGAATAGTTTAATTCATATATTATTTTTTAATTTAGTAATTTATTTTATATTAAAGTAATCTCGACGGCGCCATAAATAAAATTCTCTCTAATATTCCCGGTAGTCAATAATTTCCCTTAATTATTCCCTATATATGTTAAAGAATTGTTGATGTTTTATTATCTCCTTTATACAGTTTTAAAGAAGGTAAAAAGGGCGAGAAAAAGTTTTCGAAAATTAAATTATATAAATATAAAAAGGGGAAGGGAAAAGGGGGATTACGGGAGGGGCTGAAAGGGAGAGAGATATAAAAAGTGAAGAGGCAGGAGAAGAGAAGGAAATGAGGAGAGGAAAGGGAGGTGGGAAGGGAGGAAGGAAAATATAAAAATTGAAAGAGAGCAGGAGGAAGAAGAAAGGAAAGTAAAGGAGGAAGGAGGAGGAGGAGAGGGTGAGGAAAGGAAGATAAAAGTGAAAGCAGGAGAAAATAAAGAGGAGGAAAAGAGGGAGAAAGGGAAGAATAATAAAGAAGAGGAAAAGAGAGAGAGGGATAGAAGTAGAAGGAAGAAGAAGAAAGGAAGAGATTGAATTAATCAGAGGAAAAATAAAAAGAAAAAGATAAGGAGAAGAAAGGAGGAGGAAGAAGGATGGAATGATGGGAGAAAAAAAGAAGAGGAAGAAGGAGAGAGGAAGAAGATAATAAAAGAAGAGAGCTAAGGAAAAACAGAAGTCAAACAGAAAACTATATTTATAATTAGAATAAGGCAGTGCTGTAACTAATTTTCTGTTTTCTTGTATTATGGTGCCATGACATGGCATCAGTATTTCATATTTTGGCAATTAATGATTTTGTGTTTATTGCCTCTGGACACCTCTGGTATAATGTTTTTTATTTTTAGATTCTAAGACAGCTTCTATAAAGTTTAATCAATATCATAGTTTTCTGTTCCTTCTTTAAAATATTTCCCATTAAAAATTTGCGGATGAACTTCTGATCAGCGGAAAAGGCCCGCCACATTTTTGACCCAAAATTATAGTTCTCAGGCTTATGGAATATTCACAAAACTATTACCTTTAGTCAAATAATGATATGAAAAAAGCAAATGAGATGTACTCACATACTCATTGCTATTCAAGTAAATACTTGGATTATGCTCTGATTGGGCTGTTTAATTCAAACTATCTTCTTTCTTCTGTCACACAGCTCTGTTGTCTGGGCTGGAGGAGTCAATAAACAAATCTTAGGTGCTTTAACAACATGCATTATCGATTTTCTTTTTCATGCTCAATATCACAAAACAAAATATTGCTACGTGGACTTTAAATAAGATTCTGCTTTGATAAATAATCTTATTATTTTGCATCTATGCATCATTATATTGTGATTGATTTAAATTTCTACTTTATTGATGAGTATATATATATATATATATATATGTACATATTCTCTTTAAACCATGCGACGTTATGTAATATTATTGATCTATGTATGATTGGTTTGATATTCAAAAATGAAAAAAGTTCAATAGCTCATTTAATGCGATATATTTATGATCAAATATCTAACAAAAAAAAAGTTTACTAATACGTTATTTATTTGGGGCAGCTCAAATATTTTGTGATTCAAACTAATATATATATATTGTATTTAATATATACCATACCATATTGGAGCTCTATAAACATTAAACACTAATTTGATGATTCTTTCAGCCCTAATATGTTTCGATTATCTTTAGTCTATACAGTTCTTGATATTGGTGAAGAAGATTAAGGAGCGACTATTCATCAAGATTCGATCTGTGATTAACAGGTAATGTGAGTTTAGAGATGCGCTTATAAGCGACATAATGCAAAACATACGTCAGTAAAATGTATCTTTTCTAGCATCACTTACCTTCAAAATTTACTTTGGTGCGATTTTCATTCAAATATATGATCTTATTTAATTTGTTTGATGTTGTAAATCGATCATCATGCCAATTTACTAATTGTTGGCAGAGCCATTAGATATCACGTGACTCAATATTTACTCTTTATCTGTTGTGTTTGCTGTTGTCGCGCCTCCGCCAACATCTCTGGTCTGTGACATCACACCATGTGTCCGTCTCATAATAATGATAATCGATGAAGATTCGATTAATCTTCAAGTGATTTCAAATCTATCCACCAACACTTACTTGCCTGTGACGTGAACTTTCATCTTCTCGGTAGAAGTTGTCTGCAGCTCCGTGCCTGCCAGAGACGGATTTTAATTTTGTTATCTTGAAAACGCACTAAATTTATAACACCATTAGAGAGGACATCGTAACTTTCAACTTCCTTCAAGCGTGAGGCTGTTTGTTTTCGCATCGCGAAAAATCATTGGTTTCTTATCGGAAGCCACATCAAAGAAAAAGTAAACAGGAAAAATTATAAAGTTATCAGTTCTTGTGCGTGGCAGTCAGTATCAATGCATGGATGGTTGATTAAAGATTCACGGCGCATGATTAAAATCTTTGGAGAACCGCTGTTATGAACACATTAAAATATAACAAGATTGATCTTTGACGTAACACGATTGGCAGGACGATGGTGTCGTCAGGCCTGCGGGCTATGTTGCGATTACGCGGATCGTTGACCGTTTATGGATGATTCTCAGACTCTTGCCGTGCATGCTGGATATTGCTATCTTTCTTCGTTGCTGTTCGGCGCGGGTTCAATCAAGGTTTTCTGTTTACCTTTGTTTTCTCCTCCTATATCTGTTTGCATACGTCTCCTATCATGCCCCTCGCTATCAAAGCATCATCAACGCCATATCGCCGCCATTTCCTGCAATATCCCCACGTCACACCACCACCATATGTTCATCCCGTGCCGTGATCTGCCGTTTATCTTCATCGCCGCCATCATGGCATCTGTGATCCAGCAGCGAACGCCGTCATCATCCGCGCCATCGTAAAGCAGCCATATGCACGTGCCACCAGCCGCTCAGCGCCGCATTGCCGCCGTGCCGCGTTCGCGCCGCTCAGTTTAACCACCGCCGCGCTGCGCCAGCAGCGCTGCCACCATGCGCTCGTGCTCATCATCCAGCAATGCAGCCGCTGGCTGCGATTAACCGCTCTGCACCATATTATATGCGCTGTCGCCCGCAGCCGCCATAACCATCACGCAATCGCGCACATCGCCTCGCATCCATATCGCACGCCAGCAACCGCACCGCGCTCTATATGTAACGTCTCATGCATCGTAATATAATAATGTGTTTATAAACAATATATCATCATCTTATGCCATCACCTGTATACCATTAATATCAAGCATCGCCAGCTATCTATCGCAGCATCTCATCATCACATTGTTATATAAATACGTATATAATAACATGATTCTCTCTCTGCCCTCCTTCCTCTTCTCCCTCCCTGCCCCCTCTCATTTATCCCCTCCCTCTCTGCGATCAACATCATTAACTATTGGCCAATAGAAAAGCACCATTTACGTCCAAGCCAGATAAGATTTGCCACGTGAAAAAACAACAACGTATATTTTTTCCAATCACATTTCTTTTAAATCATTCAATTATTTGCCTTTCTTGGTACGTTTTTATTTATAGTGAAAGCTGATCCCATGCCATGGATGCTATTATAGTGAAATGCAACAATAATTACAATTACAACTACATTTGATTGTGTCTAATAATGTTAATAATGTCACAGAAACATTTTAATTAACGCATTTCGGTTTATTAAAATTTTTTTATTTAATCTTTAAAGATACACGGCATTGATATAATATGAACAACTATTTGAACCATAATACATAATTGGGTTCCGGGTTACCCCTCTTTTAAAAATGTCATCTTTCATAGAAACCTGGCATCTGAAGATTTATCCTATGGCATCGTCGAAGATAACAACTAAATAAATACAAAATAAAAAATATAATTAATTACAATTATTTTCACATCGGATATGATAAATTACAACATATCACATTACCATAAGTATGTGTATGTAATTTCCGTTTTTGGTTTTCGGATCTTGAGTTATACAGGAACAGACAGACAGACAGACAGACAACTAATGCGTCTTATAAATGCAGAAGATTGCTGCTGCCATCTTGTCTGCTTTATATTCAAGTAAACATATTAAATAGTATTATTACTTCTACTGTGTAGGCATACAAGATAAACTATCGTTAGATATCAATAGTATATTGATTTGTTCCGATTGGCATCTTGCAAACACAATAGAACTCCTGAAGTTGTGCGCTCTCGAATTTGATCAACATCAGACATATTGCATCACATATTATTAATTAATCCAGTACCGATTACGAGTGAGATGAACAGTTGAAAATTTCCAGATTTATTTATATACCGTCAGAAGCATAAACCAGTTCTCAAGCTTGAACGTTTCGCGACTGAACACACGAGAGCAACTTTTGGCTTTAACGACTGCACATAAAATGTGCTGTTTTCGCATTTTACAAAGCTCGAATAAACAAGAGGCTACAAGTTCTTGCTTTATAACTACGTTGCGAGTTTCTTCATGATAATTTTGACACATCGAAATATCACAACCCAGTGGTTCTCCAACTTGTACTAAAATTTTCACTCTAATTGCTTGCTTTATTTCTATTTATTATTAACGAACAAAATAAGTAATCGTAGAAATTCTTTCTACCGACAATACTGCTGGAATGCCATAGACAACACCTACTATGTGAAGACTAGCTATGACTGCATAAATTCAAGACTATTTATTAGACAAAAGTATGTTTAAAATGATTCCCAAGCATTCAAGGTTCGCTGCATATTGACGCGATACAGAGCGTACCTAGGGTGAAGTTAAATTAAGGCTCTTGTTTACCCAACAATTTAAAAAGTTTTTTTATTATTATGGGTTCATTACTCACCTGTGATCATCGATGCAAAAACGGAAAGCCACTCCAAATTCTCCCAGACAATTGATGATAATGGAAGCAACTCATTTTACTACATTTCATTATTGATTAAATTGTTGATTAAAGCAATACCATACTCAAATAAGATCACAAATAATGGTTCGATTACAAAAAGTTCCCTAATGAATAGTCAAGAACATAGGTATAGTACAGTTGATCATTTTGTTTAAAAAGACTATCCTAACTCACCCTGCATCATACCTATTTCAGGACAACGTTATCAATGTACACGTCTGAAAATGTTGGCATCCTCTGAAATATTCTGTGTAATACTCACTGGTGGCCTTCCAGCACAAACTGGGCGAACAACTGGCGGAACTCTCGCTTGAACTTCTGATTTAATGGAAAAAAAATATTATTGAAAAATAACATTTTATCAATACAAAGTAGAACCATTTTATATCAATCATAAGTGGGCGCTAATTGTTAATCTTACAAAATGGAGACAACAACATGGAAACATTACATTTTGTAAGATCTTTCTTGAAACATATAAACCACTAAATGCACATTTGTTTTTGCAATTACCTTAGCAAATGAGTGCGATGAGTTCGAACACAACGCTATAGTGACGGTTGCGTAGTGTCAGACACTCCTCCTTGCGAGCTTTGGGTCTTTGGATTAATCAGAAAGATAATCTATATAAGCATTTTCTTGTAGTGTATACAGCTCTTGATTTTTCGATGTCTTTGGATCTAGATCAGTGCAGTTTTATTTCTTCTGATTTCTTTACTGGTGAAAATTCATTTAACAATATTCATTTGTCTATTCATTCAAGAGGTTTAAATTAAGATAATATTATTTGATATTACAGTTTCATTACTTTGCGTCCAAAGGTTTATGATGTTTAGAAAGATATTTTTTATATTATCTTGAAATGTACTGCAATAGTTTTGTATCGTCTTTATGTCGTTTCTTTCATAAAATTCTTCTCTTATTACCAACATTCTATTGACGTTTCATGCGTTGTTTTTCTATTTTAACTGTATTCTCTATATATATATACCTACTTTATAAATATCTATATATATATATATATACATTAAATAGATGCAAAAATAAATAGATTTCCCAACAATCATTGGTTTTCATTAATATTTAAACTCATGGTATAATACTTTCTGCTAGTAATCAATATTTCATTCTAAATGATATAACAAAAAGAAAGTTACCAACTTTAAAGCTATATACACTCTAACTAAAGCTATTTAAAAATGCTGCCAAGTAATTATATCGCTAGGTCTTATAAGCACAAAATTTCAGATTAAACAGACACCCACGCCATCTCCATGGGAACACCTGTTCATTTCAGCTTACCAGTCAATAACGAAACAAAAAATAGAATAAACAACACAGAGGGATGCGTTAGGGGGGGGCGTCATGTACTTCAAGCTTTATTTTCGCTGGCTATGTGGAGGAGTAAATATTGGCATAAGACAAATAAATCACATTTGGAGTAACACAGCTAGGAGGAGATGAAAAGCGAGATTACTTTAGGAAGAGTGAAGATTTAAGCCTGAAATTGCGCAAAACCATCGCCGAACTTCCAAGGTGCGTCAGGTTTTAGATTACATGAGAATATGGGAGGATGGCAGCAGATGACGTAAATATAAAATACATAGATGTAACAAGGAATGGACATGAAATTTGTATCCACTACTCCATGAAGAATGTTCTAAAGCTGCATGATAAGCTGCAGCATCATAGATCCAACAATATTCAAATCTGAGTGTGAGCAACAATTTAATATAACATTGAAGGTAGTAAATATCTCTGCATCTAAAAATTAAAGTGTACAATAATATCTGTAAGGTTCTAATTACAGTTTTCAGTGATACCTAGTGTTCATTATTGAAAGCGATATATTGATGACACATTAGATATGATGAAGTAACTTTGATGTTACATTGACATATGGTAAATACTTGTTTATTCTTTATTATAGATATAGTGATATTTAAGTAGCTTGCATTGAATGTATTGATAACTGGTATTTGATGCAGATATGGCGTATATTGTTGTTTTGCGTGATCATTAATTACTATATTGTTACATTCATTTTCTTAACTTATTCATTATTTTGATGACTTTAAGTGATAACTAATTTGTTTAAACGTTCAACGTTATTTTATTGGCTATAAAATATATATTACATTAATCATGATCATCATTTAGCCCATAGCATAGTTTTATCACTTGTATTCTTGCGTTGATTTGTCGCTCTTTAAGTGACCCTATATTTGATGATATTAATGACATTGGTCCTAATATGTATCGACTATACATGCCCAATACTAATAACTTTGTCTTATTTATCTTAATATTTCTTTATAAAGTGTTGTCAAACTTTCTTTTCTGTAAACCATCTCAATTTAAAAATAATGAGACTGTCATTCATTGGGCTTTACCAAAATTGAAAACATCTTTCAAGTGCATATTCATTACATAAAGCTTATTCTATATGTTAGAATAATGTTGAGTGGTGATTATTTATGACATTGTTGGTTTAGTTCTGGTTCTTATCCACAGTTATCTTTGTTCACCTTTGTGTTTTGCAAATTCGCATTTCTTCTGGAATATGTCAGGCGCTATAAAAAAATTGTTTATTTAGTTTCTAGTTTCAGGTATAAGGTTGATATATATATATCGGACGTCACTGGACATTCTACAACCATCTGGTCCATGAAACATTGACGCTACAAAACGTCTGATCAGATTACCTCAAATACCAATAACAGTGATCATTTGCGTTTTACTAAATAAAATAGCCCATCTTTGATGAACCCTCAAATTATTTTCCATACCATTCTCATGCTTTATCAATCTTCAAATTTGATTCTAGTCTGGTCTGGAAGGTCTACTTTATTTAAAATCAGACTTTGCTTTCTTCATCTTGAAAGGAGCAAATGCTCAATAATGCATGGACCTTGAATGGTCATCTGTTTTGTTTACTTGATGGTTTCAGAATTTAAGTGTTTGGATATATATTTAATTACTGAATAGTTCAAATTTAGAATATTAGGGTCACCATAATGTTATTGATTGTTTGGACTTTGAATTGTTAGTTTGATTTTAATTGCGAATTGTTTGAACTTTAGAATGGTAGGTCACGGTATTTTAAGGCTGTGATGGTTCGATTCATAATCTTACCAAATCATGCTATTCTCAACATTCTTTGACTTTACGAATGTTGGTCACCTCACCATCTTTAATCTTTGTATCAATATTTCGTTTCTAAAACCAATGATAACTTGCTTTTGATGTTTTAATATTCAATAATTTCTGGATTGTTGAACCTATAACTCATATCTTTATTGATGTTGTAGGACATCGTCATCTTTCTGTGATCTTGCAGATATCCAAATAAATATATCACGTGATGTGGATATCGTCAATACCTTTCCATGATGTTGTAGGACACTCAATCGTCACATCGTGATGTTGTGAGACACTCAAATTGTAATTTGCGAGCCTCGATATCACATCACGTAATCTTTGGACCATCATCGTCCTCCACAGCAGATGCAGGTATCAATCTTCATCATATCCTCTTGCAATCTTCGCCAGGACACTCCAATCATCGTACTCTATTGATGCCTCTTTTTCGTTTTCAAAGATGTATTTGTGACTGCGCAGCATTGGAAGAAATTACATGAAAATGTTTCATAATTGCTTATTATAAAACACATGGACAGAATCACGTAAGGAAAAACTCCATTAACTGTTTGATAAACATTTATAGACGTTCACGCTTCACGATAGATCAAACTGAGCACCATCTATTTCTGTTGTCTAAGCATGCGTTACCATTTCGCAACGTTCTATCAAATTAAAAAGGCCATAAATGATAAAGTTTATTGGTTCAGCGCTCTTATGGCATATAACATTGTTCATAACTTTTTCCATCTTCAATAATATTTCTGCTGTTGATCACTAGCTTTTTATAACGTTGTTTTATATTCATCTTTACTACCAACACTTTGTATATAACTGTTGATATTACAACTAAACATATATTTACTATTGCTATATTGTCCTTCACTTTCTACTTTTGTGCTTGCTAATCCATATTTTCTTTCTTTTATATATCATATTTTCAACTATTTTCCTGTAATCCATCACTTTCAGCATAACACCTCAGTGTTGTCCATCTTTTATTTTCTTGCTGCTAACATCACGTCGTACACCTACTTACCATATATTTATCACATCATTTCTTGTTGTTTTTATATCATCAACACAATAGCATATTTCCTAATGTCTTTTTATCAACATATTTTATGTATTAATCAACCTCTTTATACCAGCATGCATCAACAATACCTTTCTTTTATATTCATTAATCACATCAGCACCATAACGCTATCATATATATTAACGTCATATCTTTTTCTAACATGTGCTTTTTGATCTATCAACACAACAACGCTTTATTTATACCATATCTTTGTGTTCCTAACGCTATATCTTGTCATCGCTTTACCTTTTCTTTTTCTAACGTCATGTTTTCTCTTTTCATTGCCTTCTTTTCATCAACTTTTACAACACTCTTTTTCTTATTCACATCAACACTGTAACTGCTGGCCTTTGATATTGTCCATCAACACTATAACACTGTGCCTGCTGCATCATCTTTCACCACTTATACATATCGTATACATCGCTTCTCTTTTCAAACCGCCTGCTGAAACATTATCACTTCTAGCACTGTGCCTGCTATTGTCCTTCAACACTATAACTTTCATATGCCTATTATCATCTTTTCTTAACATTGTACCTCTGTTGTCATCTTTTGTATCTCTTCTCGTATATATCTTAATCACATTTTGCTTTAAAAAGTCTTGGATTGTTATACTTACAAAATTAAGTTCTTTAGTTCAGTACTTATTGATCTTTGTCAGTCTGGTTGACGGCTTAATACTGATCTTTTAAATTTAACATTTGGCAGCAAGATACCCCCACCACCACTCTCCTCCCACACACCACTGGCCGAAAATGTTTTTATGTCCTTGACGCGTCTTGACAGGTCATGTTGATGACTGTTTATCTTAAATTAGAAGAAGCTGACTCTCTGCGTAAATCCTATTATTTCAACAAAACAAATAAACGTATTATTTATTTTGGAAAACAATGTAAATCAGCAAAAAGAAAAAGTTTAACTTCAAATTCAATTATACAGCTGCAATTTCATATATATTTCTTTAAATTATCACTAATGTTTTCCAAAACCACTTCCTGCAAGAATAATCATGTGAAAAAATGCAATAATATTGAAAAACTTACAAATGCGAGTGACTTAAACAGAGTAAAAGATACTATAGAGGTAAAAGAGTTTCGATATCTTTCACTCATACATTAAGTCCACTGGCAGAACTTTACAACTATTTTAACATTGCAGTTGTTGTATCATAAAGATATCAATAGCTAATACAGATACAGATAATATACGAACCGAAATGGCATATATACCGATACAAAGAATGGCTACGTTTATGAATTAAGACTATTAACAAAGATAAAAATAAAACAATAGGTAAGATCCAAAATATTATAGATACAAAGAATGGCTACATGTATAGATACAAAAAATGGTTCAATGAGTAGATACAAAGATTGACTACTTATATAGATATAACGAATTGCTACAAGTATGTCCTTTGAGTCAATTATAGGTTGTCTGCCATTGTCTACAACCAAACGGCTACAAAATTACACTAAATATCGAAGTTCATGGTGATCATCATGATTTATATGGTAAACATCTGTTTGGTGACCCCAAACTAAAATTATCCAATAACCGCAACACAATCATGCCATGGATAATTTTCTTTACTTCTCACAAATTTCTGCATTTAACTTTTTACCCTTTTTTCTTTAACGTTGACTGGATAGCCGTTTGACTGATAGCATTCCTGGACATAGTGGAAAGGCGAAAGCTGAAATAATTTTGTCATGTCGATATAATAAAGTTTGTAAAACGTATACGAAATTTCTGGGAAGAGTACAATAAGAATATCTTTAAGAGAATTGAATAAATAAATATTAAAGAATGGAAGGTCAACAAATTCACTTCATATATTTGAGCATTGCAAGGTGTCGCGCTTTCTTCATTAAGGTAATAATTGAATGAATGTTAATGTTGCATTATATGCGAAACCGATATGTTATTTTAGAATTTAATTCACTTAGTATTGTTTATAATATTAAATGAACAATATAAATCTTGAATAGTTTATTTCAATTTAAATTTGATAAAAGTATGAAAAAACAATGTTTTTTATTCTATTTTAAATCAATTTTTATGAAAAATGTAAATCTGCTTGAAAAATAATAATAAACGTCATGCATTACAATAAGCTGACTCTCTATTTAATATACTTTCATTTATTGGGTGGCAAAATAAAAAAGTTTCTTGAAATTATTTATTATTCATCGTTTATCTGCGAAATTTTTCAGTGTGTTTTGCTTTCTACTTACGATTAAAAATTCAACGTCTTCAAACCCTTGATGATGCTATTCAAATAATTTTACCACCTCATCTGCGAGTGTTTAATTTGACTGGATTCTTTACAAAATCTGCTCTTTGCTTTTAAAATCAGTCATATTGAATATCATTGTTTGAATATCAAAACTAACATCATATTTGATCTTTCAATCATGGTATGTTTCAATCAACACTTCTTTTAGTAGTGTTTTTTGTAAATTGGATTGCGATTTCGTTGCATTGTCTTGATTAATTAATTTTGCAATATCAATAAAAATTGAAGAAATAACACCAAGCATCAACGATTCATGAATCAAATCACCACGGTGACCTTTATATTTTCAATCCAGTCAGTCAGACAACTCATCATATTCTATTATGGCGCATCAACGATGTGCATTAGGTGCATCTTCGATGCGACTGCATTCAACGATGAAGTTAACCATACGATGCAATGATTAAGCTTGCGATACTTTGTTCTCAAACTTATTAACACGAAGATCGTTTCATTTCATGCAGGTGTAGTTCGATTACAAAACTACTTTGATTCATTTGCCATCTGCACTGCCTCTACATTTCAGTTCTGCGAATATGCAGCGTCGTCTTCAAATGCGATAACGGAAGAAATTCAAATAATGCGTGAATGACCGCCTGGGTGCGTGCAATTGATTTTAAATCGATCAGTTTTGATTATCAAGGTGGTCTGACTTCAGTATGGTCGTTCATTTTTCAGTGCCTCACAAGAAACCGAAATCTCATTCAGTGAATTGATTCGAGACAAACGTGATGGTATCGGGAGAGTTTTTCTGCGTATTGGTGGCGGCGCGCAATACGTGATTACATTAAGCGCTCAACAGGGCAAAGCTCGTGGTCTTTTCATTTTGGTGGAACATTCATAATTATTTGGCTGTGATTGCGCGTGCGCCGGTTTGACGATCGATATTGAAAATATACATTGCAAAGTTTTGTTCAAATTATTTCTCTTTTTACATTTTGGTTTCATTAAAATCACAGTTTCAAATCTTTATTGTTTAATCGAGTGCAATCATTATTAACTCGTTTCTTATTTTGCTGGCTTTAAAACTGCACATTATTTAGGCCCTTTGATTCGTCTGGTTTTATATTTAAACTCATGCAGGTGCCGAAAATGGGGTTATCTCATTGTTCCATTAAACCCAACTTACTATTATCATTTTTAAGATTTTTCGGAAGGGTGAAGTTTCAAAGTTAAAAATAATTCGGAAAAAACCTTCCGGGTTTTCTCACCATGTGGCGACATATTATTTTATTTCGCTGGTTTCATTCACTAAATATCGTTTCATGATGTTGACTATTAACACATTTCCATTTTTGGTTTATTCTCAAAAATATCTATTATTCTATCAGTGACGGCATTCTTGCATTTCTTGGTTCTTTCATAAATATAAACTCTAATATAAAGTGATTGTATTGTTGTATTTCTTCGTTTGTCATCTAAAATATTATGTAGTGGTGCTTGTTCTTTTGTTTACTTTGGTTGATTCATAAAAATGTCAACCTGTGCATTCATATTAAATTTAATGCCATTGCCTAATTTGATTTTATCTAACAACTAACATATTTTTAATTAATGCAGCAGTTCTATCCCACGTGAAGGTCTGCCATATGAAAAGGTTTATGCGGGGTATCATAGCCAGCAAAGTTGAAGGAGAACCGATAATGTTGAATTGTAATAATGGAAAAACAAAAAGAGCAAATTCTTTAAAATTTCAACTCTGTAAAGTAAAGAAATATATATAATATTGAAGATGAAGGTGACAGTCAAGTATGGATAAAATGCAAAGTTGCATGCGATATAAATAATTCATCATAATATCATATATATATATCTATATATATATATATATATATATTATTATTAAAGTTGCCGGGTGGTGTTTCTACGATCTGATGTTATGATGGGATTCTTCATGATTGTCTTTTATTTTTCTTGTAAGATCTTTTGGTTTCTTCTATTATTTGTATCTTTAAAAATGCACCTGAAAAAGCGAAAATTTACAAACATAAAGTTTCTGGTTGCAGAACGCATACCATGCGATAATAGAGGCTGTTTATGGGTCCATCAAATTGGATTGGAACTTACATTTAAAGAAATATGTAGATGCTGAAACATATAATAACGCCGCCAGGATCATGGTGGCATCTTTTGATCCACTTATCTTTTAGTCATATTTTCACATATTAGAATATGAATATGATTTAAATTAACATGCTGACTAAAGCATTATTATTTATTAAAATGCTAATGATTTGATTCAAACTAAACATGTTATGTCTACGATTTTTCTTTTTTGAAACGATTTCTTGCATTCATCATTTCGTTTTATGTTATTAGTACATTGGTGATCAGTGCATTGTTGTTCCCTTCAGTGATCGTTCCAATACTTGGGCATTTCTAGTACATTGGTCATTCCAGTACATTGGTCATTCTAATTGCGAACGATATGCATGATGTTCAGTACAGGTTGCCCTTAAAATCGATATTGAACATTCAAGTACATTGGTCGTTCAAGTACGGTTGTCTTGAAATCTGGCTTTCATTGACTGACTTAGTAATTGACATTGGGACTACTAAAGCTGCTTAAAACTTTACGTTTGTTTCAGGACTAGCGTATGACACTCTCTATTGACGGGTTGTGTTGTGATGAGTATCGATGTTGACCTAGTGCCCATGTTTAGATCTCTACGACGACCAAGGGATTTCGGTTCTTTGATCATATCTCTACGCGATATCCATTTACCATCATTTCTTGTTGGGAATCATGAAAAAGATTTAATGTCCTTAATTGAATCATTTCCAACTGTCTTTTACAATGAATGATATTACCATACCAGTATAAGACTGATTTCTCGACAAATAGTGACATATAATAACATCCAAATATGCTTTTGGTTGATTCAACTCTATAAAGTGTCCGCCTGTGTGACGGATTCATCTGCCAATATCGCTGATTCAAAGTAACAACCTTTGATTTGTAATGATTTCCTAACCATATTATTCAGATAGTATTGAACAGTTTACTGTGGCAGATATTGCTTTGGCCGGATGCGTAAATAAAAATGGTTTCAGAAGGTCTATGAAGAAAAGTCAATCATCTTTGCTTCAAAGCTGGGTGACATCTGATCTGCTATTCTTTAGGTTTAGACTATCTACTGGAACTGATAGTCGAACTCTACACAAGAAGATGGAAGATGCCAAATGATATGTGGATCAATTTGGCGAACAAATCGGAGTGATGTTGTTCATATTAATGTTACTTATTATTTATTCAGCGGATATCCCATTCATACTTTGACGGTTTAACGTTATGCTTTATAATTACAATGGTCTTTTATCCTTGTGTGTTCATATGCAAAACCAGCGTTATAACTTTATTGACATATTAGCTATTTTATTCTTTGCGATAGTGGTTAAATGTTGAATGATTTGAGAAATTAAACGTTTAAATAATTTAAAATTTTCATTTTCATTCCCTACATCGTATACTTCTGTACTATATAGATAATCACAGCGTCTTTACGTAGTGGTGAAGTTATGGATTATACGGTTTATCTAAGTGGGTTATATATAATGATTCATCATCATTATTGCACTTTAATTGAGTCAATTATAGAGTTAAAGTTCACGTTTTTACTTCTAAAAACTCATATTTATAGACGTTTTTACACCATTGTCTGAAGTGAATGTTTCTTACTTTTTTTGGGAAATGCAAATACATTTATCTGTTTTTGAGTCAATTGATTTGAAATTTGAACTCTCATCATATCAATGACATCTTCAAGCGTTCAAAACCAATGATAAAAATTCACATGGTTCGGCTAATTCTTTTTTGACTATAACTTTACCGAAAATAATGGGAAATATGTGTTTTCTCGAAGTTCCAAATAATTAATTCAATCAGGTTTCTAGTTTTCTTTAATTGAACACTGAGTGATTTTTTTCTTTATCTCAAACCATTTTTATAGAACGTTATCTATACTTTCATCTAATTTTGACAATCTGTATGCTGAAGATCAATGATTATCATCACTATACTTGTCGCTCTCGGTAAAATGGACATTATTTTCATTGTCTTTAACTGTTTTACCTTATTGCTATCAAATAATTAGCTGACAATTTACAGCTAATTTTCCAAGAAGTTGCAATAATACAAATGGTTTAGCCTAAGTTTAAGAATATACTTTAATTTTAGAGCCTTTGAAGTGCATTCAAATCTTGAAACTAACGTTTACCAAAGTACCGTCGTTCTCGTCTTTACAATACCATAGTCGAAGCCATCAAAACATATGATAAATAATCAACATGAAGGTGAAATTTAACTTCAATATCTTTCTTTACAATAGAAGATTATTTTCAGTGATATGTTTTTAATGCAGATCATTGATTTTATTAATAGAGACAAAAGCATTAATTGGAGTAATAATTAAAATAGACATATTGGCGTGATTGTTGTTGATTCATTCTACTGGTAACGATATATTATACAGGTGATATTTTGAATCAACATAAAGTCTTTATATTATGAATATGTAAGTGCTTTTGCTAGATTGGCTCTAATTTTTCAGATAATTAAAATTAATGAAAATAATATTACCGTGTTTGAAAATTTTTTAAGTGTGAAGTAAAATAGTAAATAACAAATAGTGGTGAAACTATAAGCTGGTCATGCAAAAATTTGTTAAAAATATATGTAATAATTATTAAACATTTTCATTTAAACTAATTATGTCTAATTAATTAATTCATTCATATATTAATTATCTATAGTAATACATTGTAAATCAACATTTCATCATAACTTCATTTATTGGTATCGTTGGGTCAATTTTTCAGGCTCAAGCGGTTGTCAGCCATCGCCGTATCAGCATCTTCCCGTTATCCTGCTTCAACGTCACAATTGAGCCTCTCCATTATTCTCATGAGTCTGGTTTCCTGGAGTACATTGGTGATAGTTGAATTAATCTTTGATTCGATTGTCCACCATTCCACTGTTTAAGTCATGACTATCTTGCCGAAGGTTCTTGTGTTTCGATGATCTCTTGTACCTAAAGTTCAATAATGACAAACATTTCCATGAAAACTTTTGGTGATCCACTAAAATTGGTAAATTTTGATCGTTGATACAGGTTCGAATCGGTTAAGCAAAGTCGGCTTAACTTGGGCTCAATCGGAAATGATCTGCAAATATCATGAATAATTGCCATGTTTGCAAAGCGCTAACAGTTGTTCCAATTAACATAATTTGATGTGAAACGGTCCGGGAGTATCTTGTTTATGTGGTGCTGTTGTTGGTATTTTCAATACCTACAGTCATGGTTTTGGCGGGTGCGTGTGCTCACATTCCAATGATCTTGGCTTACCTGCTATCCCAAAGCGCTACAGCATGGTTGTTGTTGCCATCCTGACTGCTAAGCGAGTTTACCATTTTTTAGATCTAACACAAATTATTGATTACTCTGTGTGGACTTTCACAAGTATTTTTGATGTTCTCATACTCTTCTTTTAGGTTTTTTGTTAATTGGGTATGGAAGATATGTGATTATGTTATTATATCAGAATTATTTCAAACGTGAGTCCCGACAGGCAGAAGTCAAGATTCTCATATCATTTCCATTACTTATTGATCTTCTCTTGACTGATGATTATGGAAAACTCTTCTTCATCAGCGTGCTTGTGCGCCGCCAGTTTGAAGAAGAAAACTCACTCTTGTCGTTCATTGCTTCAAGCGATCACTGAAAGAAATTTCAGTCTTGATTATTCTCCATGATTCATTGATCATTGAGGAATTGTGAAGCTTGCGCTCCTCATCTTCCCTTACCTTTACTACCTAGCGGCGCTCGTTGTCTTCCCATTGTGATGATCTCGTTGTTTCAGCAATCGATAGCTTCTGGAACTCGTTGATGAAGATCCAGCGATCAGTTGTCATCCCTTCAGTTTTCTTGCGATGAAACTTTCAATACAACTTCGCGTATATGTCCACCCAAAATGGTGTACCTGACATCTTTGTTTACCGCAAGCGTTTCAACTCATGACATCACTGCCGTGGATCTCACCGTTTACGGATATACCATTTGACTGAATATCTTGGTCAACCACAAATAATACGATATACATACTGATTAGTTTATTTCATGCCTTTTCAATCATACTCCACAGATGTAACAGAACATTGGATTAATACAGCATCACAGCGTGTTTCCATGATGTCTTTGAAAGCAGCCATAAAGAGAAAAAAATGACTAAAGTTGCATAACTTTGGTATAGTTAAAATAAACAAAAGACGCAAACTTATTGCATTTGTTTAAGATTTCAATCATGAGATAATAATACAAAAAGCTAAGACAATTCTTTGTAAAAACGATGGCGGATTTTGAAATCTTTAATGATTGTTATAAATTATTCAAACGTTTGGCGTTCACCAAAAAGCGCGCATATTCTGACTTATGTTATTCATTGACAACTTTTTTATAGATGGCACATTTATGGTAGTTAAATGTATTGTCGATAAAGTACAACTGAATGTTTGATTAAATGTTTCTCCATTGTATTCTCAACTAGTCTACCTTTAATTGAATGTTGATCTCTGTTTGCTTTGATATCATCTTAATTTTGACGTAATATGATGCAAGTTGGTGCACCATAAGTGTGTACCAATTGTCGGCACAATCTTCATAAGATCTTTTTAAAATAAAAACAACGTACTATAATTAAAATCACTGTGACAGCGTGTATTCATTCGATGAAGTCTTGCCAATATTCATCATACTATCAATATCGTTCATTCAAATATATATAACATGATTCTATTTAACGCAAATAATTCTAAATGTTTTGATATACAGCAAACAATCAATCTTTTCAATTGTTCCGTAATGATAAGGCTAATTATCGATGCTATTCCAGCATTGTCAGAATTGATAAATTAACTATTTATAGCCATTGACCAAATTGTAATGGAACTATTCCAATAATGATCGAATGATTTAATAATGAATATTAAACAGCAAGACGTTATTAATTTGAACTATTTAAATAATGAAGCGATTCAGTAAATTCTTCTTCATTATTTGAAGTAGTTAATCCCAATGAACTATTCGTATTGATGGTGATTTATCAATGAACTGTTACCAATAACAAGCCGTAATGGTATTATTATTAGACGAAGTTGTTAATTAACTATTTCTAGTAAGCGTAAGCTGTCAGTTATTATTCCAAGTAATGATAAGGCGATTTCAATCAACGAGCGCTTGTCAAAACTAACGATTATTATACTTTGTTAAGTGGAAGCGACAATCAGCGTATCTATCAATACGTCAGTACCATACTTTCATATGGTTCATACAGGCATAAAATTTTGTGATTGATAACGATCAGCTCTCATTTATCGACGCGAGTTTGGTTTCTCAAGGGATTAACATTTTCTTCGTGACGTTCCCTATCTCGTCTTTGCCTCTCAAGCCAATTCTATGTTTCTGTTTGAATGAAAAGAAAAAACCATCCCATTAATTGGATCTAAGAGATCTTCAGCTCATCATACAGGACTACTTTTAACTCAGAACGTGAATAAGTGGCGCGGCAAACATCTCTCTCTCTCTCTGTATTCTCTCACCAAATTAATGATAAATATACAGTTCTTTTCACAAAGTGATACCAAAATTTTTGGAGACACAGTCGTATGTAAAAGCGCTAAAAATTTTGTATATATATATATATAAAGAAGGAAAAAATAGATTAGATGATGAAACATTGCAAAAAAATTAAGAAGTAGAAAAACGGTCTGTCATGATAATAAGCTACTTACCATATTCATTATAATTTTCTGCAATGATAACATGTGATTATCATTAACCATTTAATCAATGTAAGTAAAATTATGGACCACTGGTGATGTATTAATGTATGCACACGAACTAAGATGTCCATAAGATTATACCAAAACATATCAGAATAGACTTGGTGCGAGTCAGTTCAGCTGGGTTATCTCATTTTCCAGCAATGGTGGCATCAAATAGAGCTTTGGTTTGTTAAATCAAATCGATATATTAATTCTTACGTAGCCACACTTGCCATAATCCGTGTCGTGGCATTATATTTAAATATTCATTACTATTTCTTTTAACCTCGTTTAAAAAGCAAATTAAATCAAACCATGATTTATAAAATGATGACTAAAAACGGTGGCTTACCACAATTGGGTTGTGACCTAAATTTAATAGTTCAACTTAAAATACCTAAAAACATGTGAAAAAAATATTCCATAAAGTTTAACTATTCTTTCATTAGATCTTTCACGAAAAACAGCAGTTTTCTTTCGTTGCAGTTAACATTAATAACTTTGACCTACCAGTGATGCTGATGACATTGATTCACTAATATAATTAGATATTAATTATGACTTTGTAGAATATTTAAAAGGCGTTTTTATTAAAGGTAAAAATGTGAGGATGATTAACATCGCTCCTGTCCACATCGGTTTAGGCACTGTAGCGCTCTTTAGTTACATTAATCTTTATCAATAATAATTAAGCTAAAATAGTTTAAAGCGATAATCTATACTATAAATAACTTGATGAACTTTCAGTGCATTAATAAGTTATTGTATCAAATAGCGTAAGCATTTTAAGACAAGCAAATAAACTAAATAATATCTTCCAACCTGGAGAAAGAAGGAAAAGCATTAGACATAGGTATATATATCTATATGTATTCATCAACCATTCTTTACTAATCTATATATGCCATTTGTAAAGCAAAGTTCATTTAGCCAACAAATGGTCCATTACAGATTGAATAAGGTACAAGTTCTTTGATTTCTTTTTCACTGCAAAAGAAATGGTTGTTTAGTTAACTCAACGCCCTATCTTTTACCTACAACTGTTGTTATTTAGCTGGGTGGAGTTTGTAAATTTACTTCAACACCGTTTATTACCAGTAAAAAATACTGCCAGGTAATTTAATTAATGATAATTAGAGGCGAGGTTTCACGTAGCACCTCATTACAACTGTTTCTTCTTTACAATTATATTGTTATCTACATTTCATTAAATCAAAGTTATCGAGACGATTTATATTTCAACTATCCTGACAATCGATTTAACTAAATGTGTACTAGATGTAGCAACTAAAAAAGAGTTATTGACTTGGTTTGAATTGCTACACTGCTTTATTTTCAGATGTAGCGACTAAAGACTGAATTAAATGTTTGATTGTTACATGTTGTTATCAGACGTAGCAACTAGAGACTGATTAATCTTTGAGCTGTTTAGGCTTTTAGAGCACTTGTAATAGTACATTAGAGAGGTGAAATGGGGGCTCGCTCCTATAACATTTTAATTAAAAAGTTTCAACAAACCAACATGATAACATTATCTTGCTGAAAGATAATATAACATGTAGCCCGCAACCTATTACTAAATAGGAATTGTCTTTCATAAAGATATTCTGCGATGAAGATAATAATTATTTATGAGTTTTCAAAGGATTAATTATGGTCATTACAATTTTGAGGAAAACAAGTTCAAACAGGAAAAAAAATTTTTTTTTAAAGAAAAATAATATTCTCGTTTGTTTCATTTGAAAATAGTTTGTAATTTTCAGAACTTTTTACAATAATGAGGAAAAAGCAATTATTTTTTGTTGTCATTTCTGAAGAAAATTCATAATATTTGTATCTTGCTTCCACCTAAAAATAATCAAAATGATTTATTTAAGGTCTTTAACAATATATTGTTTTAGGATCGACGAAATCAAGCAAAATAAGACCGGGTTACTGGTCTAACGGAAAGGTAGAGCAGAATGGAGGAAAAAATGGTTGATAAAGACAGCAGATGCATTTTAGTTTGAGATATTATATTTAGGGTCATTGATTCATCATTAAGTTTTGGGTATAGTGAGATTTTCAATGGTATAGTAGGATTTACAAATGTTATAGTGAGATTTAAAAGGTATAGGATTTTCAATGGTATAGTAGGGTTACAAATGTTACGTTGAATTTGAAAG
The DNA here is from genome assembly GCA_021962125.1 of Bulinus truncatus. Lineage (NCBI taxonomy): Eukaryota > Metazoa > Mollusca > Gastropoda > Planorbidae > Bulinus > Bulinus truncatus. The sequence goes on from JAGDYQ010000050.1 coordinate 2,347,125, forward strand.
TTATGGTGAAGGATTTACCAAAAGGGAATGGTAAGTTTACAAATGGTATAATGAGATTTACATATGGTATAGTGGATTAATGCCAATGGTATGAGTGAGATTAATGACGATGTCATTGGACACAATATTATCATCAATAAATCAATGTGGTGTGGGAACGCTCTGATCATCGAATAGAGAGTCTGGGTTTGAACATCAGTGAGAACCTTGGGATTTTTAAGGTCTGGTGTGGTCTATGATGTCTCAGCTTTAAATGATTTTATTTAACTAGGAGATGCGAATACCTTTTCTAAATCGTCCAATACCGATATTTTCTATCAGCATTTCGATACTGATACCAATACCATTTATAGATGTGGAGGTGCTTGCATAAAGAGAAAGGGAAGAAAGAAAAAATAAAGAAAAGTAAGATTTTTATACTTGGGCATTGATTTTCATAACTACTTTGAGGCTTGACTACAAAATTTATGGTACATCAGTTCAAACTATCGTTGTATTTACAAAATGATTGATCAGGTATATTAACAATCGTTTAACATAAAATGAAATATAAATCTAAATTCATGGTGTTCTGGAAGCTTTAGTTGGGGTAAAGGCGGCTGGGCGTTATGCTAACCACACAATCCCTTCATATACCGAGGTTATCTTTAAACAGATGATTACCTTCATCTGCCCCGATGGGCCCTTAGGGGCTTGGGGAACTTTACTTCAGGTACTAGGGCTTGTCTAATGTATCTGCAATGCTTTCATTAAACCGTTTGATTTGTGCCTCTAAAATCTTTTAATCATTTTTTCGTTTAATTTCAAAATATTTTTTTGTTTAGTACTTTATTATAAATAATTATCTAATATTTTGTTACTGTGTATACATCTATTTATGTCAATCCCTTTACTTTTAGTTCTTAAAGGGCATTGGCCGTTTCTTCAATACATACATTAATTTAATTTAAAAATATGGTTTTATCATATTTTAAATATAAAATTTATTTCGCAAGATAATGTCTGACTAGACCGAACTCATTGATGATTAGTTTCAATCTCTAATACGATATATAAATGATAATCACGACAACAGCCAGACAGAGTTGAAGTATTGTACCAACAATTGCTAAATGTGTCCGATGTTTATTAGTGCTGTAACAATTCTTCAATATATAATTCTATTTGTTGAAATTGTGTCTCAACAATTGCTAATATCAGTGTTTCATTGAAATTGTTGTTTAACAATTGCTAATGTAATAAGTGTTTGTTGAAGTATTACATCAGCATTGCTATTATCGCATCAGTGTTTAACAATTATTTATATTGTAATATATAAAGTATTTGTAAGTGTGGCTTAACAAATTGCTAATGTGTCAAGTGTTTGTTGAAATTGTGTACCAACAATTGCTATTATTGTCAAGTGTCTGTATTTAATATTTTAATGACAATTATATGTTAAAATAATGGATATGCTGAAGGTAGTTAACAGCCATTTAGATGACAAAATTAAAAGCTAGATTTGACAGACTGTAGATGACAAAGCAACATGATGTGCACTAAATTAAAGTTTGTTTCCACCTAACTTACAAGGTCGCGAGGCCTTTTTTAAAAATAAAATGCGATAAAAACCGAACAAAAGGGCAACTGAAGAGTCTCATTAAACAAGAGTCATTAAAAAAGACGAAATCGTTCTTTAGATGCTACGCAATCGAAATCTTTTCGAATATAATACGTTAAGACATATTGATTAATCTTGTGACAACACAATTCTAGCTTAATCGTTTGACTTTACATTTGTACAGATGTTTCTTCAGTTACAAAGACCTTTAAAGGCCATCTAAATTATCTTTTCACGCTATTCTTAATAATTGATATAATGGGTCAATGCAGCACCTAAATGCAACCTAAGGGGCCGTCCATATAGTACGTCACGCGCTCCAAGGGGGGAGGGTAGTAAGAAAGTGTGACAGTTTGTATTATGGTAGGATTAGGCCAAGTCAGTGCACATCCGATTTTTATTATATTTTTACTTTATTTTTAATTTAATTTTTTATTTTTTGATTAACTAATGATTTTAAAAATATCAATTTTCAAAATAATTGTGGAACAACTTGAATTAGTTTTTCTGTCAGAAGTAGCAGCATGAAATGCATGTCTTTTCGTCGTGTTGTTCTAACCTAATTGCCATGTTAGGACCTGTGATAGTATAACCATGTTGAACCTTGTTACTTTATCAGTAGCCATATCAGATATTGTTATTATTTCTGCTTATTGTCGCAGCAATTATTTCAATTTGATCTAAAAATTAATCGTATTTTGTACAACTAAAAATGCACCGAAATTTGAAGATTACCCAATCCATCACACCAATTAAAATGTGATGGTCTTTATTCTTCTAAATTAGCACAGAATAGTGCTTATAATCGCGTGGAACATCGAATGGTTCCAGGTTATATACAGACGAACTGTCTGTGAAATATATTGCCAAATGAACATTATGGCATTCACTTTGATTCGCAGAAGGTATCAGTAAGATTTAAAATATTTTCAGTTTTGATGCATTTATTGAAATCGTTATAGTTGTTGACCAATTCAACAGTTACAGGTATCAGCTTGCAAGTCTGAATTGGATGCAGCAGGACTGATGTCGAAGGACAAGAATTGGTTTGTTGCTGTCTCACCATCTTTAACAATTGTTGAAATGTCTACATAAAATGTTTCAGCCGAAGGCCTGAGGCTCAATTTTTCAACGTTTTCTTTGCTGATTATTTCCGCCTCAATCCGATCGATATTAAAACAACAGTGCAGACTCAGGGCTTCGAAAGGCAGATGCAGATGCACATATATTTCGCCTGTTGTTTTTGGCACAAACTCTCAAATTTAATGACATTATGCCAAGACCAACAGGAGTTTTAATTTTAATCACAGGTATTGTTATGTGCTGGTAGCACTACATGATCGAATTTGCAAAGTGTGTCATTTTTATACTTTGCTATATGACAATGCTGAAAACATACAGGATAACACAGAGCTCAGGCACGGAAAATGTAAAAAGTAGTTATAAGCCTAAAAAGGCCATCAGGACAAATCAAATGCTGCGAATTGTATTCTCACTATTAGGCATATGAAGGGATTGTGTGGTTTGCACAATTCCCAGCTGCCTTCTCCCCAACGCGAGAGTCAGGTACCCATTTAAAGCTGGGTGGACTTGGAACTTTATGGGACCTGAAAGAATCCTAAGGTTCTCAGAGATTCGAACCCGGATTCCTCGGTCGACAGTCGAGCGCTCTATACCCTCGACCACCCGTCTCCGGAAGTGCCATACCAAATTTCCCAGATCAACTCAGATAAAACGCATTGTCCTTTGAATAACATGAAGGCAGAAACTCAACAGCAGTATTGGCAGAATGGAAAATGCACATTAGAGGATGTATTGAGTGACTAGATGAAGATGAGATTAGATCTGTCTGCAACTATCCTTCAAGAAGCGTGATGAAGATTTATGTCGAATCACTCTCGTTGTTGCTACATGATGGTGTTCGGCAGCGATTTCCCAGTTATTGCAGTGCGACCTGTTCAGATATTTACCTTCAGAGCACTCTTGAGCATCATTCAGTCACTAGTCACATTTATTTTTAACTCATTTTATTGCTTCTTCTGGTTGAGTGGGTTTCGCTAATCTGTTTACTCATCAGCGGTGCCGTCGGAATTATCTAAGTTCACCTATATTTCATGTGAACTGATGTGATCAAAATGATTTTGTTGCTTACTGGCGTTGTCCAATCCATTTTATAAAATTTTTTTCAAATTGATCTGGTTCAAATATAACTGATACATTATTGACATTAGTTAATACTATTAAATATTAATGTCTGATAATAACTTAATATTATATTCGTTAGTTCAACGCGTCGAAGTGCGATTTGAGTTTTCGATAAATTTTAATTCGTTCTTAATTAATTTCAATATGACTTTCAGAGATTGAGATTTTGCAGCCTTTAACGATGGAGAGAGTTAAGTAATCAAACTTGTAGCGTACTTTCATAATTTGGCCCTAATAAGTTAATGTTTAACTTCACCACTAGCTTCAACATACATATACATTTTAATCAATTCAGTGTTGGTTTCACCATCATCAAACATATAGTTTAGCTTCTAATAGAATTGGTAGCTTGTTTCACCACTAGCTCCAGCAATAACAACATCGCTGGCCTGTGGTAACACTTTGTCAGTTTTCCTTTCCTGCAGCGGCGATCATGGAACCTGGCTGGAAAAGTCGTGAGAGAATAGATTTATGTTTCCTGATTTTAATGTTTTTAGATTTTGCCCATATGGTTTCCGAGTTTAGAATAACTTTTTAGCTCAATTAAGTGAATTTATTTGTTATATTTATATAACTTCAATGAGGAAAAGAAAACGATTTGCTGATTGTCAATCTGTAGGAACAACAATTAAGCGATAACTTTAAACTCTACGATTAGTTTCAACCTTAATTGGGATTCCAAATCTTTACAGTTTGCGTTTATAAATAATGTTCGTTTTTACAATTCACATAAAGGATAGCGCAAGGGAGTTTTCTTTAATAATTCATTAGCTACAATTTGAAATGTTTCCAGATTAAAGTCAATTGCGAGATTTGAACCAATGGGCGATAAACATAGTAATCGAACGGTAATGACGAAATGCATCATCAAAGCGACAATACTCTGGTTGCCAATTATTTACATAACATGTCTCCAGCTAATATAAGTATCGAATTTGAATGATTTCTATTAAGTGTCTGCTTTTCAGCTGATCTAAAGAATTGTGGCAACCAGTTTGCGAAAATATGTTTGGTTGAAAAGTTAATCAGTCGGCGACAATTAATCACTATGATCGAAGCATTTCATAACTTTTTCATGATGCTTTCTTTAGGACTCTGTGCCTCTTGGGACTCTGTTTCTACGATTCGCGTTATAGGCACAAAACTCGACTCCATATGTTGTCTGCTGGATATTCTTGTTTAGCTGGGACTCCATGTGTTGTAACTGGGGACTCATAATAACGGCTGGTTCTTTGGCACTTGCGACTTCCATATGTTGTCTGCTGGGACTCTGTTTATCTGCTGGGTTTCATGTGTTGTTATAGCTGGGACTCATATGTTGTCATGGGACTCCATGTGTTGTTAAGCTGAGACTCATATGGCTGTAAAAACTGGGACTCATATTTGCTGTAAAGCTGGACTCCATGTTGTAAGCTGGGACTCGAAATCATTACAGCTGGACTCTCTTTTAGCCCTGGACTCCTATCATCTTCTTGCTTTCTACAGGCTCAACATATTTATAGCTGGGACTCCATCTTTATCTAACAGTTCGACGTTTTCATTGGTTTCCATCTTCTCATCTGGACTCCATGTGGCTTTGCTGGAACTCTCATGCAAAACCTTTACCATTCATCTTGGCTGGACTTGTGTGCAGTGATCAGTTCCATTTTCAAAATGTTTCCATTATATGGAAATCTAAGCTTTTCAGAAATAACATCATACAAACGTTCAACCACATGAACAAACTTCCCAGTGTTTCAAATATATTATTAGTGAGCTAATAGTTTCTTACTCTTAGTCGAGCGTTTATGGTGAATTCAAAGCTAGAGAATCCAAAGGAAGAATCGTGTCATTGCGCCGTAGGCATAGCCCCTTGAGCTCATTGCCTTTTCTTTCAACAATACTTGCAACCAATGATTTTCCATATTGTTTTTATCATTTCATCTAAAAAGGAAATCTAGTTTTCATGCCTCCCTACGACTTGAAAAAATAACAATTTTTATTATAAAACAAGTTATGACCATCAAAACTCTTAAACTACGCATTTTCAAAACAGCAAAGTTATGACCCACTAAAAACAACAAGTCATGACCCACTTAAAACAGCAAGTTATGACCTAAAACAGTTCTGCTGTTTATAAACCGTCATGTGCGTGGGTATATGTGATATATGGTGATATATGCTATATTATATTACAAGTAACAAAACAATACAATTTTTATCCCAAAACTAAATGGATATTTGCAACATGGCAGATTTCGTTTTTAGATTTTTTTATATAAAATCTTATATTTTATAATTCAGCGTTATTGTTTTTAATATTATTAAACACTCAAAACAAATCGTAATATCACTATTCTAAGAAAAATGTGCAACTTATATTAATCATCAGCAAAAACTATGAATTTTCAATAAAGCTACATCAACATTAATGATTATCAACAGCAACACTTTCTAACATCTTTAAGAGCGAAACCACCTATACATTTTAAAAGAAATGGACTTAAATATGAAATCATTGTATTTCGTAATTCTTTTTCTTCAAGTAAACAAATATTTTCTAATTATAGATCAAGAAAATATGAGAAAGCTAGAATCTTTTTGCAGTATCATAGACTTGAACTAGTTTTTTCATTATTCTGTGAAAGATTTTTACTATCTCACCTTTAAAAACTCTTTTACAAATTTTATGTGTGCATTTTAATTAATACCATATATTTCTTTATCAATTTGCATACCCTGTTAAATGTATTTTTTATTTTCATTAGACTGTGTGCTATAAAATACTTTAGAAATTTTTCATAATTTTTATATTGACAAAATTTGTTTAAATCATTATCTTAAATATATCATTTATTGTCTATTTTCGTTAATCTAATTAGAAAAATTTTAAAAACAGTTTGTCTTTTCTGCAACTTTTCTTTTTATATCCAGACTGGGTCATATTTCTAATCTCTAACATTTAACATTATATAATCACAAAACAAATTGCTGATTTTTCTATATAATTTAATTTAAAACAGTATGTATTTTTTTTTTTTTTTTTTTTTTTTTTTTTTTTTATATTACAAACTTGTTTACTAAAAACTATAACTGTGATGAACACATTACTTTCCATTTTTTCTATTCTTTAATCAGCGATGGTCTTGAATATAAAAATAACACGCTTTGTTACCTTTGAGATACTCTTCCTCTGCTCTTTGTTATGCTTCTTCCAAAAAATTTTTCTTATGTTCGCCTAGTTGTTACTATATATTTCATGCTTTACAATATTATCCCATTAAGGTTTACCTCTTGTAGATTTTTTTCATTTTTACATTATCTTATTACATTCAGTCTATCCATCAAATGTTTAATCAACTCACATTTTCTTATTTTTCTGATATGAGAAATTGAATAGTCTTTTAAAATCTAAACTTTAAATTGTATTTACTTTACAGTTTCTTTAAGTATCTACGTTTTAACTAATATTTTTGCTTTCTAGTTTCTTTTTCCTCCTACTTTAACGTTTATTTTTACTAAAACTCCATATTATTAAATTTCAGGAAAAATCATTTTCGATGTACTTGTTCAAAAATTAGATAAATACGAGATTGGTTCAAGATAATTCAATTAGAATGATTATTGTTTAATTTGTCTTTTTTGATATTTTGGTAGGTTAGTTCCCTCATTATTATACTTTTGTAACTTTATTATTTTTAACTTTATCTTTAATAAAAGATACAATTAAAGTTTTATCATATTTATTGCACTTGATTTTATTAATTCAGCTGCAAAAAGTAAGTGTTTATCTATTATGATTTTTAATTTCTACGTAGAAGTTTAATTATCATATAAATATAGTTCATTTTTTTAATGCATCCCTTTCAGATGATTGTCTTCTTATCGACAAATCAGCAGAATAAAAAGCCTTTTTACCTTCCCACTAACCTAATGTATTAATAACATCTAACAGATTTCTTTTTAAGTCCATATATTTATATTACAGTATACCATATATTTGGATTAATCTTGGTTCGTTGAAGTTCGAACTAAGATATAAGTCGACAGTCGAGCGCTCTACGCACGACAGCTCCGTCTATATCAAATTATATTCGTTCAAAAACATGTCTGAAGCTGAAGCAAACCATATAATACAGTAACATAAACTCAAGATGAAATTTCAGCTTTGTTTCTGCGTTGAATTTCTTTCAGATGAAATTCGTACCATTTCCCATCATCTATTTGAACTCTGGTTAAATATTTAATTAAACGTTTACGTGAAACAAAAACAACGTTTCATCATTGACACCAAATAAAAAAAGCGATTATCGACAGTACTAGTCTAAGACACATTTTTGGACCGGCTAATAGGTACGCAGTTGGAGGTTGAAAATAGTGATTGCTTTAACACCATATCATTTGAGCTCAAATACATTCGTTAATATTTTAAAGGACTCTTTCTCAACAGGTCTTTCGTTATCGATTCTCTCATATACCCATTCACCATCTTCATCACTATCCACTTGCATAACCCCCTTTACCACTCAGAATATTTCCGAATCTTCAAGTGGATCCTCTTTGTTCAAATTACAAAGAGACATTCAGTACATAACTGAATCTATTCTTACAACTATATATTTGAATGTTCTTAGAACCTTCTTCTTTAATTTTCTCTGTTGTTTTGTTCAGCTTTACATGGTTTCACTTTTCATATAATCTTTAAATTTTAATTGTTGTAAAAATCCTTGCTGTGTTCGGAATTTAATTTTATTTCTTCAAGAAAGACATTTGTTGAACAAAGTAACAAACATATATAAGTTAGTAGTTAACGTACAACAATTTCATAAATTTTGATTCAGTTATTTTCATAAGCGGTCGACATACTGTTTTTTTACTCCATAGATATGTGACGTAGAATCTCTTTTAGTTTTAGCGATTTCAACGCATCTCGTGCGGTGCAGTGTATTTATCGCTTTCGACAGGCTTTTATTACAATAAGACATCAAATACACCGCACGGTGTAGAAGATCTATCTGGTGATTACATTAAAGACGATTATGTATATAGATGGAAAATACTGATTTATAAGCAAATGGTTCTTTGGATATTAGATATTATGTGGGAACATTGACAGTAAAACACAACGGAGTACAATACATTAGTGATATACTAATGGGATACTTTTTTAACGTTTTTATTTCACGTTGAAAAAAACATTATGGTTTTAAATTAAAATTCTTTTATTGCTTTTACCAATATTGCCTTTCCGCTATTAGATTAAGCAGCGGATTTTTAAAAAAAATGAAGTATCTTTTTGATCTTATCGAAGATAAAATTGATTCTCTCCTTTATTGCAATATCAGTTTTTTTCTTTCAAAATTTGAAGTTGCGTTTTCCATTTCACTTTATCAGTTCATCAGTTGAAAGTCACCTTTACTTTATCACAGATGCAGAATAAATCTTTTTACAACTTCCACTGAATGTACCTTCATTTTCAGTTGGCTCGGGTCAGTTAATGGTTTATCAATTACTACTCGACAATAAGATCATTAATTCTTCAGCGCGAACCGATTTTACATTATGACCATAGCTGGTTCGCGTTTCATGTGGCTACTAGTTGATAAGGCACCTTCATAATGATTTCACTGATTTGCTTATTAATTGCGGATCAATTATATTTAATTCTTGCGGACCAGCATACCAAATCAACTTAAACAACGCATTCAGTTCAATGATTATCTTATTATATATACTTTCTATATAACATTTAAATATCATATAAACAAATCGTTGAAATAAAACGCGACGGCAATTATTCTTTGGTTTAGCATGATTTAAAAAAAGAAGTCATTTGCTTTTCATTGAATATGTTTGCCGTTTGTTTACTGGATGGCAACTAAGCGACAAACTCATCATTTTATTTTAAACATATGGCTGAAATGGGTTCAGGTGCAAAGGACCACCGACATTAATTGTTGTTATCAAACTGGCAATGCAACAATGGATGACGGGATACGCGTTATCAAACTAAGTTAACTGCAACTTTGTTAACGTGTTATTTGAATTCAATTGCTCAGATAATGAATATCTTTCCCATTTTGATTATATTATGGTGATATAAATCACTTTAACTAAATCAGCAACAAAAATTGTTTTTGTTGTACGTGAAAAAAATTATATTTTTTCAATTAACATTAAATAAAATGTATTAATTACATCGATAGATTTAAAAACGCCAGCTCCAGCATGAATAGAGTTTTTTCCGTCAAGGAAGGAAATCTTTTTCAGGTAAAAATAAAAATTTAACATATTATCATATACTTTTTAAATTGATTCATGAATTTAACACTTTTTTAATCTCTATTAAACGCGCGGCGATCATCCATATCTGGTGAGTCATGAGCGGGACCAGAAAATATCGGAAATAATAAAGACTGAAGGATGAAATAAGGTTATCGTTAACTGTCTTTGCAGCAACATTCAGCTCTGATCGTTATTATTTTGCCGTACGTACATTTGAAGCTCACCTAATCTTACTTTGAAAATACATTATACGGCGGCAATCCAATACTAACTATAAACTTGATCCTTCGTATCTCAGACCTTGCTGAATATTGGAAGATCTGGCATGCAACGCAAGCATTTTGTCGCAATGATAAGCGAGAATCTGCATAAACGACTTTACCCGCATTTCTGCTGTTAACATATTCAACAGACGACATCCTAATTGACTAATTCGTTCATGACAAACAGTGTGGAAGCTCAGCTATCATTATCGAGGGCCCCAATCAACAGGGTTTACGATTATAATGATGAGTTCTAGTTGAAAGTCTCATAGGTGACCCAGCTGTGATGCAATATGTTGCGATAAAGGCGACAGAGTGTTGTTTCTTCCCCTGATATCCTTCATTGTGCTGATGGCTAAAACAGATGAAGTACTACGTACTTTGTATAAGGACTAAGGTATTGCCTTCATTTCATATGAATACAGTGACATAAAACAACTTATTGGTTTCTCTGGAACAATAAATACAGTGACAATTGCTATTGTGTCAAGTGTTTTGTGAAGTGTGTTAACAGTGCTAACTATGTGTAAAGTGTTTATTTAATTTGAAATTCTTGTCTCAACAATTTATGATAATACAAGATATTGTATTTAATATTTAATGACAATTATATGTTAAAATAAACAGATGTGTAGAGTAGTTTATGACCATTTATTTAAATTATAAAATGGTGTGGAGCTTATGGTAAAGCAACTTTAACTATTGTTTATCACGAATTAAAAGTTTGTGAAACATAAAACGCAGAGTTGGGGAACGCTTTTTAAAGGCAAAAATACAACAAGGTGAGCAAGGGCAACTGACGATCTCTCAGGTGGCAAATATTAAAAAGCTAAGTGGTTGCTGGTCTGAAATCAAAGTCATGGGCTTAATACATTCATTACCTTCTAGTTCATCTGTGTCTAACTTCAAATGCAAAAAACTAATCGAACAAGCTTTATTATTCCGAGTGTTTGTTTCGGATCTATAAGACCTTTAAAGGGCCATTTAATTATCTTTTTTACTTCAACTGTTAGAGGCATCATAAATCGATGCGATGGACCCAGCGTGGCATACAGATACAGCCTAAAGGGCCCGTCCATATAGTGCGTCACACTCAAGGGGGAGAGGGTATAAGAAAGTTTAACGATTAAAGTGGGGGGAGGGGGTCAGGCCAAATTGCATCATTTGACCTCTTTTTGTTTATTGCCTAATTTAATTTTTATTTTTTATTGCTTTCTTTGTTTTAATCGTTATAATCAATAGTGGTCGTTTTATGTCAAAACTGTATTGATATATCTTTTCAATGTGTTCACAATCTCATTATAATTGGTATCATTAAATATTGTTTACATTTTGTTTCTATTCCAGAATATATTATTTCTTTGTTGTCTGCTGCATGGTACATAACTCACTGATAAAGAAATTTTGATTGTCTTTAAAAATTTATAATTAGATGCGTCATCTTTAATTAAAATAACTTATTCGTTTTACTATTGCACCAGTGCCGGAAAATTTAGCTATAATCAACGTGGAACATCGAATAGCGCATTTAGTGAGCTTTGGTGTCATATTGCCAAATGAACATTGGCATTCACTTTGATTCACTAAGTATAAAACATTAATACAAGGTTTGAAGAACTTAACTTTTAGTTTTACGGGTGAAACTTTAGCTGAAATCTGGTCGCGTTGTTGTTAATTCTGTGATTACGAATATCTTGCAAATCGTTGGATATAGCGTGATTTGTCAAAGATAAAATCGTTTCTGACTGTCATGTTCTCACCAATGAACACTTATCAATTGTAAAAATGTCTCACGTTTCAATCATGCATTCAACGTTGCAAGCTGTTTTCATGCTCTTGTCCAGGATTATTTCGCCTCAAATCGATCTAAAGTATTAACAATAGGCCTCGACTTCAAAAAGCAAGTACGGATGCACCTCTTTCTTCATTAACATATTTTCAACTCTAATTTAACGTACAGATTATAGGGTTTTTAAGTTGGCGTCATGTAGTATTTATTACATCGCAGACCCTTTGCGATCAGTTTTAAAGTGTATTATTTACTCTATAACATGTTTCTTTGCGGGATCTTTGAGCTCAACGATCTAAAAGTGATTATTCTTTATCTTTTAAGGGCCATCAGGACGATGAAATTAAGATTATCTTTTCTTAACACCTGAAGATTGTGGTTGCATTCTATTTACCACTATCACTAACATAAAGTCAATTTACCCATTTAAGGCTGGGTGGACTTCGGAACTTCTGCACGATTCGAAAAGTGCGGGTTCTCACTGAGATTCAGACCAGGATATCGGTCTGACAGTCAACCTTCTACCACTAAAACATTGCCAAACCACTCACAAAGATATTTATTCAATTTCTAGAATCAACAATTGTGCATTATTCACTGAAGTCAACTGCTGAAAACCGAAGAATAACGGCAATTATTGTGAACTCGATACATTGAGATCTTGATGATGACAAGATTGAAGTTGATCTATTACGCTCTTCCGGAAGCGATGATGGAAAATTTCTAATAGTCTAACTATGGATGAACGCTTATGATTGGATGATGTCTAATGAAATTTTTTTGATAAACATAATTGCGACCATACTATAAGGCAAATTCAATATACTTTTACGTTTGTCGCGTTTATATAATCATCTTTTTCCGTCCCCATGTTTTGTTTCATTTTTATTATTTAACTACTGGTTAAAATTTATTAATAATCGCTAACATCCTGTATATAAAATGCGCGTCGGAAGATTATCAAAGTTCTCACCATTGTAAGCTAGATTGTTACTTGAATAAATGATTTTTCTTTATATATTCATTAACTCTAATTTTTCAATTTTTTTTTAAATTGTTTAGTTTTTAAAAGAATAACTAAATACAATATTTATTCGTTCTGCCATAAAACTGTTTGTATTAATGATTTCTTTATTTCTTTAAAGCGATTTAATAGTGAAATTTGTGATTTAAGTTTTCGATAAAATTTTAAGTCGTTCATTAATTTTTCAAGCGTGACTAATATACTTTAGGGGGATTGATTTATATTTTTTATGACAGGGAGAGTTAATATTAAAATATTGTAGCATACTTATGATTTAATAGGATGATCGATAGGTTTCACTACTAGCTTTAACATACATATACAGCATAATAAGTTGATTAACGGTTTTCACCCTAGCTCCTTACCTGAATACAGCCTAATAAGTCAATTTGACGTTTCCCATATTCATTATTGCTTAACATAACTGGCCTGTAGGTACTTTAAAACGTTTTCCCTTTCTGTGACTCATGGAAATTGCTGGGAAAAAGTCATGAAATGGGATTTATGTTTCCTGATTTTATTAAACTTAGATTTTTATTGGTTCAGCGAGATTTAGAATAACTTTTAGCTCATTATGATGAATTTATTTATTGTGTGCGAAACAATGGGGAAAAACGATTTCATAGTTTGTCCAATCTGGCGAAGACATTAATTTCAAATAATTAGATTTCTCTAATATCTGCAGATGAAGTTTCAGCAACAGTCAGGACCTGGTACAGTTTTGAATTTTGTGTTGATATTCGTTTTGCAGTCCACGCAACAAGGATAACGAAAATTTACTGTTGGAGTCGCGTCGACCTCACTGATTTGAGGGATGTTTCTGATTGAGTCGGTGGAGTTTGAACAATCGAGTAACATTTATCAGGTGGTGGCAAAGCCATATCAGCGACGTAAAACCTGACGTTCATATTATTTACACAACATATACCAGCTAATAAGTATCAAATTTGGGGTGATTTCTATTAAATTAATGTAAACTTCAAATGATCACAAAAAGAAAATTGTATACAATTTTTAAAATATGCGTTGAAAAAATTAATGAGTCGGCCAATAATCGATACTATAGTCAGGAAACATTTCCCTGCCACAGATGTTTTTTCTGTTTTGGAATATATGTTGGGACTCCGGCCTTGTTGTCTGCGGTTCTTGTATAAGTCAGCAGCTTAGCTTCGTTCTGTTGCCTCTTCTTTCTGTGATTCTATGTTGTAGCTGGGTTCATCATCTATAATGGACTCCGTATTGTTGGCATTGATCTTGTTCAGCTGCGGCTCCATATATCTGCTGGACTCCATATGTTTATGGACTCATCTTCGGAATCCATGTCTTTCGGACTCCTGTTCGCAAGATTTCATGTGTTGCCATGCGGACTCCATGCAGCTTTGGACTCCATGTTTGTAGCTGGGACTCAAATGTTGTAACTGGGACTCATGTTTCAGCTGGGACTCCGTATTATTCCGGGACCATATTATTGTTTGTGGACTCCATGGGCGTGTGGCTGGGATTCAATGGATTGCTGAAGCTGAACTCGCTGGCTGTATTTGGACTCCATGCAGCTGGACTCATCTGCGAACATACAGAGCTAATGGCACGGACTTGTAGCGCCTGATGCAATTGATTCATTAACAAAAGAAATGTTTTGCTGCTCAATCAGCTTTTCAGAAATAACATCACAGGCACATTCATTACATGAACAAACTACAAGTATTTTAATATTGTTAAATTAATGGTTTGCTATTAGTCAACGACGTTTATTAGGTGATTAAGCTTGAATCTGAGGAAGAATCATTGTCATTGGTGTGACCATATCATTGCGCCTTTACTATGATATTTTGTTGTGATTTTCTATGTCTTTATCAATTGTGCAAGAATCTAGTTGTGCTCTACGACTTAAGAAAAACTAATTATGACCGCCAAAACAACAAGTTATGACCAACTGGCTTTACAACCATGACCTAAAACAGCAATTTATGACCACTAAAACAACAAGTCATGACCCGCCAGCGATATTAAGTTGCATTATAAAAACGAAAGTTATATTTATTTATACGTATTGTTTGATGAATTTATATGTGATATGTAATTGATGTTCAAATATAACAACATTCAATTTTATCATTCAATGGATTGTTGTTTATAATGATTTCATTTTAAGATTTTTTGCGAAAAATCCTGCCATTTTTTTCATTCATTCTTTTCGTATTGTTAATAGCAAAGCAAATCATAGTCATCATAGCCCACAAGAAGATAGCTAACGCTTGTGTCAATAATAAAAGCTATAGATTTTTAAACGTAGCGCCAACAGTAATACAGTTGTAACTTCTTGTATATCATAATATCACCACAAAATAAAACCACCTTTATACACCCAAAAATGGATAAATATTAGTGTTTTAATTATTTAGTCATATTAATAATAGAGTAATTACAACTCTCAAATTTATAAGTCAAAGAAAAATGTAGAAACTTGGGGAATTTTTTGAATATTAAACCTTGAGTGAGCTTGGAACTGATTTTTTTTTATAGTATTCTATAAGAAGATTTTTCTATCTCACCTTTAAAACTCTTTTTTACAAATTTTATGTATTGCATTTTTAATTAAATGTTACTGCTATTTTATTTAGCATGTCAATTTGCATACCCATTATTCTGAAGAATGTATTTTTGTTTTCGTTAGACTGATATATTTTTCTAAAATCGCTTTGCAATTTTTATTGGCTATGATACACACTTAACTTGACCAAAAATTTGTTTAAAATTAATTATCTTAAATATATAATTTATTGTATTCATGATTAATCATTAGAAAAAGTTTTAAAAACAGTTTGGCTCTTTTTTATAGCTTTTCTTTTTTTATAGTTAGGACTTGGTTACATATTTCCGTAATCTCATAATATTTATTTATTTTTATATAATCCGATAAATTACTTGATTTTTTCTATATCAATTTAAATTCTCTTGCAAAACAGTATGTTCTTTTATCTTACTAAGCGCTTTACTATAAACTTTCTATCTTAACATATTACTGCAATAGTTTTAATTTGCACTTTCTATTTTTTACTCATTTCATGTTTTAATCAGCGTAGTCTTGAAATATAAGGTAACGTCACTTCATTACTTGCTGGATATGTTGCCTACATCTTTATTATGCTTCTTAAAAGTATCTTTATGTTTTAGCTGAGTTCGTTACTATAATTAGTTTCGTTACATTTTTTAGCTCGACTAGAAGAGTTTTTACTATCTTATGCAGATTTTTTTCATTTTTACATTATCATATACATTTAAAGTCTATCAACATTAAATATTTATCAAAGCTTCACGTTTTCTTATTTTCTGATATGAAATTGAATGATACTTTAAAATCATAGCTTTAGAGTGTATATTTCACTACAGTTTTTTTATTTTAAAATTATCTACACGATATGTCGTGTTTTTGCTTTTTCTCGATTTTTTTTCACTCTACCTTCATGACTTTAAAACACTAAAAACTCTATAACTTCATTAGAGGTTTGAGGCTCATTTCAATTGTGCTTGTTTAAATTAGTTGATACAAATTGGTTTCCAAGATAGTTCAATTAGAATGATTTATTGTATTCTTAATTTTGTCCATTTTAAAGTATTTTGGTAGGTTAGTTCCTCAATTCATTGCTCACCCTATTTAACACAATTATTTACCCATCTGTAGTAAAGATACTTATTAAAGTTTCTGGCGTCAACTGATATTTTGCCATTTTAATTAATTCTAAAGCCTTTACAAAAGTAAGTGTTTATCTATTATAGTTTTGTTAAATTCTAATAGAGAGTTTGAATTCTACTATGAAATATGGTTGTTTTGGCGGCTATTTTTGGATGGTTGTCTGCATGGCAACCGACAAATTAGTAAAGATGAAAAAGTACTTTTTTACCTTTCCTAGCTTCATATGTTCCACTATGTCACTAACAGATTTCTTTAAAGTCCCTATATTTTTTTCTCTTATTCCCGCCTGGTGTCCCCCACTTACACCATGCAGCGTGGGATAACTACAAAGTACTTAGTGAGAGTTCGAACTTCAAATCTCAAGTCGACAATTCGAGGCAGCTCTACACACGCGGCATCCCGTCCCATATCGAATGTATACTGTTCTAACATCGATAGTCAGCGAAAATGAAACGAACACTTTTGAAGAACAAAAAGTAATGACAGAACTCAAGAGAATGTAAATTCAGCTTTGTTTCTTCTTGAGTGAATTTTTGAATTTCTTTTCGGAGATGAATTTACGACATTATGCATCATCTAATAAACTTCGATTCCCTTCATGTTAATTAACGTTTACGTCAGAGCAAAACAACAATTTTAGTATTCATTCACAAATAACACAATAAAAAACGATTATGTTGATACAGATCAAAGTACCTGGACTGGCTATTAGGTACTATGATTGGAGTTGAAAGTGAGCATTGTACTTACAACACTATCATTTATTGACTCAAATCTTGTTAATTATAATATTTTAAGAGACTCTTTCTCAACAGGTCTTTTTTTTTACTCTATTTATCAATTCTCTTTTCATAAAGGCCACACCCGTCGCTATCCCTCTCCTCCATGCCACCCCTTTACTCCGAGACACGCCCGGAATCGCAGTGGATCTAAGATGCTAGAAATTACAAAAATTGGCATTTAGTATAACTGAATGTTCTTACATAACTATAACTGAATATTCTTAGAACGTGTATTTTAATGCTATTATATTTCATTTTGTTACAGCTTTTTACATAATTTGCGTACCTTTCTCTAATCATTTTAAAAAAATTTGCATTCTGTTAATAAGAAATCTTGCTGTTTTTGACATTCTAGCATTACGTTGTTTATTCAAGAAAGAGTCATTGATTGAATAAATACGCGCCAAACATGACTATCAGTTAGTAAATTCGTCATCATACTCAATTTCTACCATTTTGGAATTCCCCAGAATATCTTTATGCTTCTGACGGTCGATGGCACCTGTTTTACTCACGAATGTTTTTATCGTACAAATCTCTCACAGTTTTTGGCGATTTCATCTCGTGCGGTGCCGTGTCTTTGTAACATGCAGACATGAGACTTTTCTTCTATGAACATCAATACATGTACACGGTGTGAAGGTCTGTCTCGAACGGTCTACCAGTCCTACGTTGCAGACGATTATGTCACATGAGATGGAGAAACACATGATTTATAATTATAACGGTGTTCTTGTGGAATCTTAGACATTATGTTGAGGAGATATTGACAGTAAAACACTGCACAAAAATCACACATTACATTAGTGATATACTCATGAATTTTGTTTTAAACATTTTTATTTTAAATAACTTTGGCTCATGTACGGTTTTGAAATCGTAATTCGCTTTTCAAGTGTTTATTTATAATGTGCCTCTATTCTATGAAGTCGTAATGATTTATTTGAAAAAACAATTCATCACATGGTTATATCAAATCAAAATTTTAGATTTCCCTTTAATTATTTTTATGATTTGCATAATTTTAAAGTGCAGGTTTAAAAAAAAGTTTTATTTATTCTCATGAGTTAAACTAAGTTGAGGACCTCTACTTATACCAATGACAGTTACATTTCAATCTTTTTACCTAGCATCACTCACGATAAGTTTTATCAGTGTAGCTCCAGATTCGGTTAATAGAATCGTAAGAACTATCGCGCTAAACATACTTTTGAACTATCGATTAGTGTTTATTCTTTATGCACACCAGTAATATTTGAATGCAACTTTAACTGAATTCTAAGGCCCACTTCATATTTACAGTTGAAAACCAAAGCCCCTATAATAATTATTTCCGCAGACCACCTGTAGCCCAATTTATTACCAGAGTCAGGTATAGCATGCAATTTATGCCGGACCACTTACTTTAATCAACATTGAGCTGGAACTTGCCATTGTTCAAGCCATGGCCGACCTGTAACTAATCACTCACTTTCCTATATATTTTATTTAAAATAATCTCATATATAATAAAATCATTGAAGCTAAAAAAACAACAACAATTATGCGTTTAACACAGACTTCAAAAAAGAGATCGTATTTATTTTCATGTTCAAATATGTTTTTACCAGGAGTTTGTTTACTGGACGATCGATAACCAAACAACAAACTATATCACGTGACATATTATATAGCTGCAAGTCGTAAGGACCAGAACCACCAAAGGTCTCCAATCAATTAATTGATGGCTGCAATAGCAGGCTAGCTTAATGCAGTAACTAGATGGGCGTACGGACTATAGATATATAAGGCTGAATGACCGCTTCACTGGCTTTGTTAACATGTTATTTTGGTCGGTGCTCAGAATACAGTACAGTTTACTCAACCTACTTGTTTTACAAATTCTTTGCACTTCTTATTGACGTAGAACGCATATAAATCTTTACCAACTTCGAAATTAATAACAGAAAGACATTTTACTGCATTGTTTTGCCTTGAAAAAAATTATATTCTTTTTTCAATTGATAAATATTAATAAAATGCAATGGAATTTATCAATGCGTTTTCAGCAACATAACCTCCAGCATTGGATGAGGATTGCATTTTCATTAAAAAGAGAGGAAATCTTACTTTCGGTAAAAATAAAAGAACTTCGTACATAGTGTACTCTTCTCTTTTTTAAGGTCAGGTCCACAAATTTAACACTTTTATCCGTCTCTATTAAATCTAAAGCTATAAGCGATCTAGTCTATATCTCTATGGGCGGGACCATGAGACGGACGAAATATCAAGGGAAATAACAAAAGACTCTGAAAGGATGAAATAAGAGTTATCGTTATTTTTTGTCTTTATGGCAAACATTTAAATATAGGTAGTTGTTGTATTTTTGTAATACTTTTTTGTTTATTTCTGGGCTTACTATCAATCAACGCCACTTTTAAAAAAAATACATTATACAAGCAAATAAATCCTAAACCTTAACTATAAACTTGATCACTTCGTATTCTCAGACATGCCAAATATTGGAGAATCTTCGCATCCAACACTAATAACTTTCATTGTCATAATAGAACGCTCAATAAAATCTACATAAACATTTTACCCGCATTTGTATAATTATATATTTGCTATTGACAGACAATAATACATTGACCAATTAGTTTCTTGAGGACGAGCGGTGTAGAGCGCTCGACTGTCGACATGAGGGCCCCAAATCTGTCCCAGGGACATTTCACAGGTCCTGGTCAAAGTTAGTTGAAAGTCTCATAATTTGACCCAGCTTTCAATTGATACCTGGCTATCGTTGGAGAAGTAAAGGCGACAGAGTGTTGTGCTAACCACACAATCCCTTAATGTGCAGTGGCTAAAGAAACAGATGAAATGTACACATTAACTGCCCCTTAAGGACTAAGGTATTTTTTTTTATTAACTTCTGTATTAGACGATAATACCTTGACTTAATAATAGGTTTTACCATAGACAATAATACAGTGACATACTAGCTTCTATTATAGACAATAATATAGTGACATACTAGCTTCTATTATAGACAATAATACAGGGACATTCTAGCTTCTTTTATAGACAATAATACAGTGACATACTAGCTCCTATTATAAACAATAATACAGTGACATTTTAGCTTCTATTATAGACAATAATACAGTGACATTCTAGCTTCTATTATAGACAATAATACAGTGACATACTAGCTTCTATTATAGACAATAATACAGTGACATACTAGCTTCTATTATAGACAATAATACAGTGACATACTAGCTTCTATTATAGACAATAATACAGTGACATACTAGCTTCTATTACAGACAATAATACCATGACCTAACAGCTTCTATCATAGGCAATAATACCATGACCTACTAGATTCTATCATAGGCAATAATTCCATGACCTACTAGCTTCTATCATAGGCAATATAATAATGACATATAAGTACTATTATGGCCTACTTCTAGTAATATTAATATATTGAAAAATATCAATTTAGTTTAACTGTTACATTTCAAGAAACAAAGTAATTGTTATTGTTTCTAGGAAATGTTTCGTCCATTCTTTTGGATCTGGACATTGGATATTAATCACCCAACACCCAGACCTCGTTACCACGTTATTTCACAGAGAGGCTAAGTTGACAGCACGGCTCGTGTGACCAGTCAAGAAGATGTAAACCCAAGGTCAAGTATTGCCACCCAGCAGTGTTGTATTTGTCACAGACCCGTGATAGAAAACAGGCAATTTGAACTGGCAGAGAGATCGTAAACCAAGATAAAGGTGTTTTTTTTTTTTTAAAACCCATCTCATGTATTTTTGGACTGATAGAGAACGACGCACATGTGAGTAATGCACTGCTCAATGCCTTATAACAGCCACAACCTAAGGTCACGATAATAACGAATGATACTCTGGTAACGTGATGACCCTGTTCGAAAATAAAAATCATATTAATGATTCCCATACTGACGGTCGTTTGAAACATGGATACTGATTAACACACACACACTCACACACACACACAAACACACACACACACACACTCACACAAATGCATCCTCTCTTAGAGTTCAGAGTTATGCTACTCGTAAGTCTCAGCCATATCTCCAGTAACAAGGAGATAGCGGCAATTAAATCTGGTGGAGAATCTCAAGTCTCCCGTGAATGGCTTGATGCTACCCCGGGGGGTGGACAATTAAATAGGTCAGCGTTTGTCTGAGCTATGATTGGTCACAGACGGAAAAATTCTTTAATGTACCAAACAAACCAAACATGATACGACAATAACGAAATGGAAATGGTATTGAATCCTGGGTAATCCAGTTTAATAATGTAGACTAGTGTTTCTCAAATTTTCGATATATGTGTACCCCCTTTTTCAAAAAATTTCGAAATACCGACCACCTCAAGCAAAACAAATCAAATTGCATGTATTGTGTTTTACAGTCATGGTTTTCCCTTTATTTATTTGTTTTGGCTTTAGACGTGCATGGTTACCAGATGTTCTCAGCCCGGTGCACTGCGTACTCCCGCCAAACTCTTCCCGTACTCCCTGGGGTACGATAAGAACACTTTGGGAAACACCGATTGAGGGAATTCAACTGAGCCGCACCTTTGAGTCAAGCGATAAAAAAAAAGAACAAACGTACAATCCACAACGTACAATCCACAATGTACAATCCACAACGTCTCCTGCACAGCCGAGAGTGTACTGAGGCTCCGGGCACAGACGAAATTTTGGGGGCCTTAAAAGGATCTTCAGAGAAAATAAATGTTCATGTGTATCAGTGTTTTCCTGGGGCTATTCGAAGTTTAAACCCCATGGCACGCGCCTAGTGTACCAGCCATCAAATACTCGTGTGGCGCCAGTGATGGTAGACGTAATTCTGCGCTCAATAAAGTCCTGGACAGAATAATTAGTGGTAGGGCTAGAGCCCCTGGACCAATGAACTGACCCCGCGGTGCAGGGCAGGAAATAGACATGGAGCCTGAAGAAAAAATGGTTTAAAAATGGGTCAAAAGAAAGGGGTCTTAGTGGAAGGTATATCAGATCATATCTGCACTCACTGGTGAACGCATGTATTCTTCTTGTGTTCACTCCACGAGATTGGGAAAAGTTTTATTAAGGACCTGGTCTCAAATGCCTGGATGCTTCTTTCAGTCTCCGCATGTAAGGTCCGTGATGTGAACCCGTTAAGTGATGACCAATGGTTCGTACATGTCGTACTTGGTGCCAACATTACTGACATTACCTTTACCGACCATATCGAGTCTGGTCATGGCAACCTTAACTGCTGAGACTCTAATGCAAATCTCAGACACGCATGAACCATCCTTTGAGAGCGTTAATCCCAAGTAGCTGAAACATTCCATCTCTTCCGGTCTTTCTCCATTCATGACTATATCTGCCTTGCTGACAATAGTAGAATTAATCTATATTTTGTTTTCCTCGGGGCTAACTTCAATCCCACAGGCACTGGCGCTGTTTATAATTATGAGGGGTGATTTCTTGGAGTTCAGTGTCATGTTTATGTTATTAGAAAATGCACAGGCATCACGTGCTGTCGACAGTCTCTATCTATCTATCTATCTATCTATCTATCTATCTATCTATCTATCTATCTATCTATCTATCTATCTATCTATCTATCTATCTATCTATCTATCTATCTATCTATCTATCTATCTATCTATCTATCTATCTATCTATCTATCTATCTATCTATCTATCTATCTATCTATCTATCTATCTATATGTTCAAATGTGTGTATCCTCATCCTCACTTACATGAATATCCAATATAATTCTCTGTATTTGGTACACGGTTTAGAGATATCTCACAATTTTTAAGAAATTTTTGGCTCGCTATTTATTTGCTGTTTTCACTTTTTTATGGCAACACATAATTGAGTGTTGCTATAATGGAGTGTTGCTATAATGGAGTGCTGCTATAATGGAGTGCTGCTATAATGGAGTATTGCTATAATGGAGTGCTGCTATAAAGGAGTGTTGTTATAATGGAGTGCTGCTATAAAGGAGTGTTGCTATAATGGAGTGTTGCTATAATGGAGTGCTGCTATAATGGAGTGCTGCTATAATGAAGTATTGCTATAATGGAGTGCTGCTATAAAGGAGTGTTGTTATAATGGAGTGCTGCTATAAAGGAGTGTTGCTATAATGGAGTATTGCTATAATGGAGTGCTGCTATAAAGGAGTGTTGCTATAATGGAGTGTTGCTATAATGGAGTGCTGCTATAATGGAGTGCTGCTATAATGAAGTATTGCTATAATGGAGTGCTGCTATAAAGGAGTGTTGTTATAATGGAGTGCTGCTATAAAGGAGTGTTGCTATAATGGAGTATTGCTATAATGGAGTGCTGCTATAAAGGAGTGTTGCTATAATGGAGTTTTGCTATAATGGAGTGTTGCTATGATGAAGTGTTGCTATAATGGAATGTTGCTATAATTGAGTGCTGCTAAAATGGAGTATTGCTATAATGGAGTGCTGCTATAATGGAGTGTTGCTATAATGAAGTATTGCTATAATGAAGTATTGCTATAAAGGAGTGTTGCTATAATGGAGTGTTGCTATAATGGAGTGTTGCTATAATGAAGTATTGCTATAATGAAGTATTGCTATAATGGAGTGTTGCTATAACATTCTAAAGTCAAAGCTAATTGCTTCTTTTTCTGCAAGACAATCCTAATTTCTGAATTTGTTCAGTTTTTCAATAAACAAATTAAAAAAAAAAATTAAATAATCAAATAAGTTTTCCAATATATAAACAATTATTACATACTTTTTTATATTTTATAATTTAAAAAATTAAGATTTATTTTAAACTTCATCCAGAAAAAAAAATGTTTCTGTTCAAAATATTTCGGAGTGATGTGAGACTGGTGAGATATTGATACGTAATTCTAGTCACGCGTATCATTTTATTAAATCTATTGTTTTTAGTTCAAAAAGAAATTCATATACTATTTTAATATATTGGTTTAACTTATTAATTTTATTTATTTTCAAAAAGTCATTTTTCATAAAAGAAAAAAAAAAAAACTACGAAACTTTAAATCAATCGTTTTAGGAAGACGTAAAAGTAAAACAAAAGAAATGATTTAAGTGTTTGACTTAAGGGGATGGGTGACTGTGAAAGGGCGTAAACTCAAAGTTTCAAATGGTTTAAGAAATACTTCCAAAAAGGACAAGCAAACAACGATGCAAACGTCTCTATCATTGGTTGCCAACCTTCCTGAGGTCGCATGACCAAATATTCAATCGAAAAGCCACTTATTTAGCAAAGTGCCTACACTCTAATTAAAATTAAAGGAAGTGATACTTAAGCGGCGTGCCGACTGATGAGGCTCTGCTTGCCGAATGTGGCACGAGTGCCACAGGTTCGCCACCTCTGGTCTATATCATAAGTAAAAAAAAAAAGACAAATTTTTAAACAAAGTTAAATGATACAACGTTATAAACGTAGAGCGTATGAGTGGAATGTCTATAATACAAATTAATTGTAAATCAAATAGTTATGAACTAGCAGAGACGAGAGGACCAGATCTAACAGCCTTGTTCTGAAGGGCCATACTTGACCTGACGGGCCGTACTTGTACTAACGGGCCATACTTTACTGACGGGCCATATTTGTACTGATGGGCCGTACTTATATGACGGGCCATTCTTGTACTGAAGGTCCGTACTTATTGTGACGGGCCATACTTGTACTGACAGGCCATACTTAATGTGACGGGCCATAGTTGACCTGTCGGGCCATACTTGACCTGACAAGCCATACTTGTACTGACAGGCCATACTTGTTGTGACGGGCCATACTTGACCTGACGGGCCATACTTGTTGTGACGGGCCATACTTGACCTGACGGGCCATACTTGACCTGACGGGCCATACTTGTACTGACGGGCCATACTTGTACTGACGGGCCATACTTGTACTGACAGGCCATAGTTTGTCCATGTCTTAGTTAGACTACAACTTGTAAAACACATACATTTTCACGCATTGTGTCATATACAAAAAGCAGTCAAGTGTCAGAGTACTGTTTGTTCATAGACAAAAAGCAGTCAAGTGTCAGAGTACTGTTTGTTCATAGACAAAAAGCACTCAAGTGTTAGTAGCGAAATTGTCAATGAAATAAATGAAAGAAATCGGAAGAACAATTGATTTTGAGCAAGGCGAAAAAAAAATCTTGATTCTCTAATACAAAATGTAAACTTTCTATTTCTGACATTGGTTCACTAATGACAATCAGTTTGTATTCACGCCAAATGTAAACAAGACAAAAAAGAAATGTAAACTTCATTCACTACAAGATCGATGAAAGAAAAATAATATTTTAATGCATGCCAAGAGTATGTCTACACTCACTCGCACACTAACATACAGGAATAAACTTAAACTAGCCAGAGACGGTTGGTATCAGATTCTGTATCAAGTGAAACATGTCAATGTCTAACAGAGCGTGACGTATCAGTCGTTAAGACAAGTTCACTCATTGGACATTTGTCTTGTGTGTTTGGTTTGTTTGAACAAGGTTAGCGTAAAATGGATATTAGTGGCCTTCAACTTTGGCCCCTAAGCTTCGAGCTAGTGAAAAGGTCGGGCAAGTCTGATTGTAAAGTGTTGAAGAATTTCTTTAAGGTTCTTTATCCTGGACATACCCACAGCTGAATACTTCCAGGAAACAGGACACCAAATGATAAATACATTTGGGAATAATATGTGACTTGTTTATTATTCATGTACCGTATTTGTTGTCTGTATGTGACTGTTTTACTCACAGGCAATGAGACATTTAGTGACATCTGAAACAGGGCTGGTTTACACAGTTCAAAAGGTTTATTTTCGTCTATCAATACACAACACGTATTGATTTCAAAGATGGTTTAGTTTTGTATTAGAAATACTGTAATTGTGTCAGATCATTACATATCCAATACGTCTCGAACAGTTTTGTCATTATCTAAAGAAAGTGTTGAAATAAGCAATAAAAAAGAGACATTATTGTTATAAGCAGTAAGACGAAAGGTCATGTATAGTTATATAGAAAAACCAAACGCATGACTTAAATAAACAAGTGCCGATCGCTACATCCCATAGTCTACTTCCAACTGTAAACTGACTGGAACAGCGCATTAAAATCTCTCATGTGCTGTTGTTGTTGTTGTTGTTTAACCCTACGCCAGGTATAGCCACTGAGTATTGATTATACGACTTTAAAAAGATACTTGAATCAATTACTTTGTAAAAACATCCAATGATCAAAAGCTATTTGCATTAGTTTTCCATTGTCCAAATAGATGAAGCTAAAAGATATCACCATACAGCATCAGGCAATTAGATATCCGGCCAATCATGCAATTAGATATCCAGCCCGTCAGGCGATTAGATATCCGGCTCGCCATGCAATTAGATATCCGGCCCATCAAGCAAATATATATCCGGCTCGTCATGCAATTAGATATCCGGCCCGTCAGGCAATTAGATATCCGGCCCGTCAGGCATCTAGATATTTTGCCCGTCAGGCAATTAGATATCCGGCCCGTCTGCAATTAGATATCCGGCCCATCAGGCAATTAGATATCCGGCCCGTCAGGCAATTAGATATCCGGATCGTCATGCAATTAGATATCCGGCCCGTCATGCAATTAGATATCCGGCCCGTCATGCAATTAGATATCCGGCCCGTCAGGCGATTAGATATCCGGCTCGCCATGCAATTAGATATCCAGCCCGTCTGCAATTAGATATCCGGCCCATAACGCAATTAGATATCCGGCCAGTCAGGCAATTAGATATCCGGCCCGTCATGCAATTAGATATCCGGCCCGTCAGGCATCTAGATATTTGGCCCATCAGGCAATTATATGTCCGGCCCGTCATGCAATTAGATATCCGGCCCGTCAGGCAATTAGATATCCGGCCTAACCGGCCTTTAGATATCCGGCCCATCCGGCAATTAGATATCCGACCACGGTCTGTTCCTCTCTTCTCCACTCATCACATCAGCGACCTTTACATTTGATTTTTATAATTTACTACATACACTCCCCACCCCACCCCACTCCGAGTCCCACCCGTCTGTTAAATTGAAGAGCGACTGTTTGGTTCGAAACAACTGCCCCACCGCCCACCTCCCAACCATGACAATGTGGAATATATTTATATCTAAGTACTTGATGTATCTACAATATTTATATCTAAGTACTTGATGTATCTACAATATTTATATCTAAGTACTTGATGTATCTACTATATTTATATCTAAGTACTTGATGTATCTACAGTATTTATATCTAAGTACTTGATGTATCTACAATATTTATATCTAAGTACTTGATGTATCTACAATATTTATATCTAAGTACTTGATGTATCTACAGTATTTATATCTAAGTACTTGATGTATCTACAATATTTATATCAAAGTACTTGATGTATCTACAATATTTATATCTAAGTACTTGATGTATCTACAGTATTTATATCTAAGTACTTGATGTATCTACAATATTTATATCAAAGTACTTGATGTATCTACTATATTTATATCTAAGTACTTGATGTATCTACAATATTTATATCTAAGTACTTGATGTATCTACAATATTTATATCTAAGTACTTGATGTATCTACTATATTTATATCTAAGTACTTGATGTATCTACTATATTTATATCAAAGTACTTGATGTATCTACTATATTTATATCAAAGTACTTGATGTATCTACTATATTTATATCAAAGTACTTGATGTATCTACTATATTTATATCAAAGTACTTGATGTATCTACTATATTTATATCAAAGTACTTGATGTATCTACAATATTTATATCTAAGTACTTGATGTATCTACAGTATTTATATCTAAGTACTTGATGTATCTACAATATTTATATCAAAGTACTTGATGTATCTACAATATTTATATCTAAGTACTTGATGTATCTACAGTATTTATATCTAAGTACTTGATGTATCTACAATATTTATATCAAAGTACTTGATGTATCTACAATATTTATATCAAAGTACTTGATGTATCTACAATATTTATATCAAAGTACTTGATGTATCTACAGTATTTATATCTAAGTACTTGATGTATCTACAATATTTATATCAAAGTACTTGATGTATCTACAATATTTATATCTAAGTACTTGATGTATCTACAATATTTATATCAAAGTACTTGATGTATCTACTATATATATATCTAAGTACTTGATGTATCTACTATATTTATATCAAAGTACTTGATGCATCTACTATATTTATATCTAAGTACTTGATGTATCTACTTTCTCCAAGTAATACGAGCCATATAATAAAAGTTAACATCGAAATTTGAATAAACTAGATACAGGGTTGTTAAACTTAAAGCTAGTCTCGTGTATCTACAATCTATTTATAATAAGCATCTAAAAATGAACAATCGCAACTATTTCTTTATATCGTATTATCCGCTCGAGTTTACGTTACAGAAAAACAGAAATATGAGACTATAAAAAAAGTATTGACAATGAAACTTTACGTTTTCTGAGGGAAAGTATGTAACAATGATATGTTTATTTCATGACAAAGTTCGCATTGTATTTTTTTTTTAGTTTTTACTCCCCATGAAATTTCAATACAATTTAGTCAAAAGACCATTTAAATAGAAACTTTTGGTTTGATATTTTATTTGAAAAATATCTGCGAACTAGAAAAAAATAATTATGTGCTAAACATTGAATGCCATTTTCAATATTAGATTTATGGGACACATTTATATATTAGTTTTATGTAACAGTTTCTATAACACTGGTAAACAGTGAATTTATTGCCCGTGATATTTGAATCATTTTATACAAAGTCAACTATGCTGATTTAGAATATGTAAGTGCTTTTGCTAGATTGGCTCTATTTTACGAGATAATTAAAATTAATTAAATAATGTATGTACCGTGTTTGGAATTTGTCAAGAATTGCATGAAGTATAATAGTATACTAACAAATAGTAGTGAAACTGTTAATAGTCTTGCAGAAATTTGTTCAAAAATATGTGTAATAGTGTTATAGAAGAAAAAATTTTCATTTTAAAAACTAATTATGTCTAATTAATTAATATGTTAGCTGTTTGCTCTACTTCCTTTTGTATGTGTCGTTGGTGCAATTGCGCTGGAGGCTCCAACAGTAGTCAGCGATCCTATGTGTGTCCCATCTTCCTTGATATCTCTCCTCCATCACCCTCATATCCTGATGGAACCTCTCGCCTTGTTCCTCACTGAAGCCCCCAAAGTTACCTGGAAATTTGTCTAAATGACTGTACAGGTAATGTACCTTGGTGCTCATATTTGTTCCACTGTTTCTGAAGTAAGCTAGCATATCTTGCACCAATTCTTCGTAATTCTCTGCTCTGTTATTACCTAAGAAGTTCCTAACAACTGAAACAAAACTGTTCTATGAAGAAGCTTCAAGGTGATTTCGATCGTTGATGAGTTTCCGAATCTGAGGACCGTCAAAAATCCCAGCTTTCAGCTTCTCCATGCTCAATCTGGGGAATGATCTGCAAATATACTTGAAGCAATTGCCAGATTTGTCCAAAGCCTTAACAAATTGTTTCATTAAACCTAATTTGATATGAAGCGGTGGGAGAATGATCTTATTTTTGTCAACCAGTGCCTTGTTGATGATATTTTCTTTACCTACAGTTATGGTTTCCTTTGCAGGCCATGTCACTCTTGTCCAATGATCTTGCCTTGCCCTGCTATCCCAAAGGCACATGAAGCATGGGTATTTTGTGTATTCTGACCAATGTTCCCTCTAAGGTGTGATATGAAGTGAGCAAAAAAAAGTGTCTCTGAGCGACATTCTGTTTTGATACCAAAATTTGTGAGCGATGTAAGCGATGTCGTCCGTCGGAGTGAGCGATCGTATGTATAGTATGAGCGACGCTCTGAATTCGTGTCAGCGATCGCTCACGCGCTCAGCTTAGAGGGAACATTGATCCTGACTGCTACCCAAGCAAGAAGTTTACCATTTTTAGATCAACACAAATTGACCACTGATGCTCATAATAACGGACTTTCTGCAATACTGTTTTAATATTCTCAAACTCTTCTTTAAGTGTTGTTGAGTGAGCAATGGGAAGAGATGCATAACGGTTACCATTGTGTAACAGAACGCATTTTAAGCTTCTGATGGAACTGTCTATAAAAAGACGCCAGTCTTCGGAATGGTAGTCTTGTAGTCCCATTTGGAGCAGAAGTCCAGGGGTGTCACTACAGTAAACAAGATCTTCCTCTTGGCTGAAATATGGAAGAAGAAGCTCTTCTCTTTTCCGATAAAATGTTATTTTAACTTCTGGTTTGAGAAAATTTCTTTTATTGAGCCTGGACGCTAAAAGCTCAGATGCTTGCTTGGACAGATTTAGGTCATTGCATTCTTCTTGGCTGAATGGTTGAGGTGGTGAAGAACTTTCTTCATAATCGCTTCCACTGTTTTCACCTGCCAAAAACTCCAGATCTTGCCCCTCGTCGGAGTCTGATGGTGAAAGCTCTAATAATCCAGTAAACACTGGTATAGGAACTTCACTGCTACGTGGAATTGGTCTCCTTGCAGATTCAAGATCAGGTTAATCCCACTTAGATTTCTTGTGGCGATTGAAGCCTTTAACATTCACAATACAAAAATAACAATCACCAAAATGGTCTTTCGGCTCTCGCCATACCATTGGTACACCGAAACTTAGACTTTTCTTCTCACCATTTGTCCACTGCCGTAGGCTCTCCACACAGTTTTTGCAGACCTTATGGGGAACCCAAGACATGTCTTGGTCTCCCAGCTTCACACCAAAATAAGCCAAATATACCTGCTGCACAAAGTCGGTTATATTTCTTCTTTGCGTTTCAATCATGTATTGTCCAGAGATGTAACAGAAAACATTCTGATTATTTTTGCAGCATCTTCGTGATGAACTCATGATGTCTTTAGAAAGCAGAGAAAAAATAGAAAAAAAAAACCAAGTTATAACTTGGTATAGTTTAATTAAACAACAGACACCAAACCTATTGCATTTGTTTTACACAAAGGGTACAATCATATTTTCAAGGGTGTCCAATATCTCAGAAACTAGAGCCAATTCAGCAAAAGCAGTGGCAGTTTTGAAATCAGCACCCATGAATTGCTATAAATTCATTCAAACTTTCTTGGCAATTCACAAAAAAAATTTTTTTTGGGCTGTGTATTAGATTTATGTGACAGTTTTTATGATAGATTTATGTGATAGTTTATGTAATAGATTTATGTGACACATTTCTACAATACATATATGCGGCAAGAAGTGTCTGGAGTAATCCTCAGGATTAGATTATTTTTTTTTATTTGATACTTGTCTTACTAAAGATTGTCAAAGTCAAAATTGACAACGTGTATATTGTTTTATTCAATGATGCTTTTTCACCCCTATGGCTAGTAACAGTCACTTTTTTTTTCAGTGAGAAATAATGGCTCGATTTCTTCAAACAGTCAATTTGAATCCATCAGGAGTGCTTTGATTCAGAATTCTGTCATTGTCAAATGACTTTACTTTCGTTCCAAATTTTAACCTCTCTCTCTCTCTCTCTCTCTCTCTCTTTCTCTCTCTCTCTCTCTCTCTCTCTCTCTCTCTCTCTCTCTCTCTTTACACTCAAGCAATTGCTCTGAACAAAATAAAGGAAAACTGTAGCCATCTTTGCTGATAGTAAAAACCTGAAAATAGATCTCTTGTGTCCGGAGGGAGGGGAAGGCAGAGGGGATCTGTAATTACATTTACGTTGAGATGCTTGACAAATATAGACAAATATTGACAAATGTGGGTCAAGGGAAGGAACTCAATCTGTCTAAATAAAACATTAGCCATGCAATGAGTGGCAGATAGAGTTATTGACCGCCATCTGCAGTTGGCAGCAGATAGTGGCATATGGAGATATTGGCCACCATCTGCAGTTGGCAGCAGATAGTGGCATATGGATATATTGGCTACCATCTGCAGTTGGCAGCTGATAGTGGCATATCTCCATATGGCCACCATCTGCAGTTGGCATATACAGATAATAACCCCCTGCAGTATGCAGCAGATAATGGGAGATGGACATACTGACCAACTGCAGTTGGCAGCAGATAGTGGGAGATGGACATACTGACCAACTGCAGTTGGCAGCAGATAGTGGGAGATGGACATACTGACCACCTGCAGTAGGCAGGAGATAGTGGGAGATGCCGTTGGCATGTTTCTCTACTGCACCAGGCGGTATCCGATTCAATCCTACAATCTCTCCAGACTAATGTTTTTTTTTCTCCTATTCCTTCATTCCTGCACTTTTTTTTAAATATCTATCTTTCTCCTTCTCATCATTTTCTCATTCCTACGTCCAGTGTTCATATCTCCCTTATTACTTTTTACTCATAAATCCCATCTATATGCATGTATTTTGAATCTTAACAAATACACACATGAAGTATAAACCAGAATTTTTGAAAGGAACTCTAAATGTCTATTATCTAGACAGGAGGACGATTACAAAGACTAGAATAATTCCAGATATACAGTTATATTCATGACAATAGCATTAAGGAGGAGTCTTATGGCAGTACCATAGAGCGCTTGACTTCCAACCAAAAAGTTTAAGGTGCAAAACCCTGTAAGTGCTGGGTCATTCATCGGGCCCATCGGATGTTTCTCGATCAAAGCAATATAAAAATGTATATCCGTTTTGCTGCTCCAGCTCACAACATGATATGTAAGCTCAAGTACAAATTGTAATGTTGTACTATTAGAGCAGTGTGCCCGGCGTTGCCAGGGAAATTTGATTGCCACGTGACACTTCAAACATTTCTAATACTTATACCATATACCGTTATATGGTGTGGTGGTGACTTGTTAGGGTAGACATATTGGTGCAAGCTCAAGTCACAATCTGCATCGTACTCTTACACGTCTGGGGTAGAACAGGGTAAACATATATATGCTAGTTGCAAGTACCCGGCTTTGCCCGGGTTTAAAATAAGGTTTTCTGTTTACCTTCTGTTTTCTCCCTACCCCCTCTCTCCCTACCCTCCTTCCCCCTCTCTCCCTTTCCCTCCCTCCATTTCTCTCTCCCTCCCTCTCCCTCCCTCTCTCCCATCTCTCTTCGTCCCTCTCCCATCTCCCTCTCTCTCCCTCCCTGCCCCCTCTTTCTCTTTATCTCTTCCTCCCATTTCTCCCATCCTCTCCCTCTCTCCTTCCCTCCCCTCTCTCTCCCTCCCTAACCCCACACTCCCTCCTTTCTCCCTCCCTCCCCTTTCCACCTCTCTCACCCTCCCCCTCTCCCCCCTTCCTCCCTCCCTCATTCTCTCTCTCCCTCCCTGCCCCCTCACTCTTTTTCTCTCTCCCTCTCTCCCACCCTCTCTCTCCTTCCCTACCCCCTCCCTCCCTTTCTCTCTCCCTCTCCCTCTCCCCCTGCTCCCTTTCCCCCTGCTCTCTCTCCCATCTCCCTCTCTCCCCCTCCTTTTCTCCCCCTGTCCATCCCCTCCCTCCTCTCTCCTCCTGCCCCCCCCTCTCTCTCTATATATATATATTATTATTATGGCTTCACACTTCTTCTAAAATCCTTCTTCATTCCTTTACCTTCCTCAAACTGTACAAATCAGAGAGCATGAAAAAACATCAACAATTCTTTGCATCAAAAAGGCACAATACAGCACCAGCGCGCAAATTCTATTCGATCATCGGGAAATGACGTCACAGAGGAATTTTATTTATGGCGCCGTCGAGATTACTTTAATATAGTAAAATACTAAAAAAAAATAAAATTATTACAATTAAACTACCCATCGAGATGAAACGAAACCTGTCCTATAACCATCCCCATGTAATTATGTGTCTGTGTAACAAATTTCACGTTATTTGTTTGTCTGGATCTTGAGTTATAAGGGAACAGACAGACAGACAGACAGACAGACAACAAATGCGTCTTATAAGTATATATATATATATATATATATATATATATATATATATATATATATATATAAATTTGAATTTGCGGGAAGAATGTTTGTCCGTTGAAAAAATAAGTGCTAAGGATATAAGTGTAGATGTTTTGTACCTAATATTGGTTATAATTAATTTAAACATTATTGATTGTTTTAACTGTTATAAACTAAGATGGTATAGGTCAACCGAAAATATGACCTCATATTCTTAAAAAAAAACATATTGTGTTATTTCAATTTAAAATTAAATAATTTTTTTTGCTATTTCAATCGCCCTTTTAATTGAATCAGGGGAAGGTACTCCTACAGTAAACAAAATAACACAACCCTCGGCAACAGTGGACAAATATATGACATCATTTCATCAATAATTGTGTATAGACTGGATGATGCGCACACACTATACTTTCATTCAGGGAATAGGTCTATAGCACTATCATTTATTCAGGGAATGGGTCTATAGCACTATCATTTATTCAGGGAATGGGTCTATAGCACTATCATTTATTCAGGGAATGGGTCTATAGCACTATCATTTATTCAGGGAATGGGTCTATAGCACTATCATTTATTCAGGGAATGGGTCTATAGCACTATCATTTATTCAGGGAATGGATTTATTCAGGGAATGGGTCTATAGCACTATCATTTATTCAGGGAATGGGTCTATAGCACTATCATTTATTCGGGACATGTGTACCTTGTGTATTTATACATATTAATAATACGTAAACAGACAGATATAAATACATATATTTGTTTGTGAGTGGCAGATTGAGATATTGACCACAATCTGCAGTTGGCAGCAGATAGTGGCAGATATAGATAATAATTAGCATTATACATTTGTATAATATAGTATAGTGGTGTAGTCTATATTTATATATCTATATATAGATTAACGAAAAGTCTTTTTTTTCTGATAGAAATATCTGTTTCCATATTTTTTTTTCATTTTCAACTTAAGCATTTCTTTTATATTGTTAATTTTTTTTTCGGTATGACTGAGTAAAAAAAAGTTCCCTTCTTAGCCCTAACGGGCCTTCGGGACAGATGAAGTGCAGATTTCATCTGTTTCCATAACCTCGACATATGAGGGATTGTGTCGTTAGCACAACGCCCAGCCGCCTTTACTTCCCCAAATTATAGTCAGGTAACCCATTTAAAGCTGGGTGGACTTTGTGGGACGACTTTGCACCAAATTTTACCTGTAAAAATTCCATGGGCCTCACCAAGGATCGAACCCAGGACTCTCAGGTCGACAGTCGAGTATCTACACCACTCGGCCATCCGTCCCACAATGACTGAGTAGTTTTAGTAATCAAATACGTGATTAAAAACTACAACGCAGAATGTTTTTCTATTAATTTTTCCGAAACGTTATTTTTAAATTAATTCAAATGAAAATAATAGCTTTTGTGAGACCAGAACATAATGTTTATGACTAATTTAGTTAACAGCTTTAAAAAGTTATTTCTAGCTAGTTTGGTTAGCACAAAATAAAATGTACACCTCACTTGTTTCCCTATTAACACTCATTCTCAATGGTTAAAATCTGCCATATTAAGAACAAAAGCTCGGTTTCCCAGCAATGTTGGAATGACCACAGAGCCACGGACCACGGACCATGGACCAATGCCAGGAAACATAATGTAGGCCATAGTACGATTCAATATGAAAGTAATAATTGTGTAGACTTTCACCTGTTTTAATTATGTAATTATGTAGACTTTCAGCTGTTATGTAATAGTGTAGACTTTTAGCTGTTATAATTGTGTAGACTTTCAGCTGTGTTAATTATGTAGATTTTCAGTTGTTAGAATTGTGTAGACTTTCAGCTGTTATAATTGTGTAGACATTCAGCTGTTATAATTGTGTAGACATTCAGTTCTTATAATTATGTAGACTTTCAGTTGTTATAATTGTAGTGTAGACATTCAGTTGCTGAAGAAATAAGTTGTAGAATGTCAGTGATAAAGATTTAAAACAGGTCCAGTGTTGGTGTGGGAACATAAATCAGTAGGGCGGCATTCACTGTCAACACGCACTCCCTCAAGCATTCAAATGTTCTTTCAAATGTTCATTCAAATGTTCATTCCGATCAAGTCGTGTTGATCCCCATGAGGGGTGTCCATAAAACTTCACCCCTTCTTCTGTTTTCATCGGCTGCTAGGAACTTTTATTCATACGGCCTGTGGTGTGAAGTGGAGGTTAAGGAGGAAAGAGTTGGGGGGGGGGGAAGAGTCAGAACTGGGCCTATTAACTAGGTGAGGTCATCATGTCAGAGAACAACAGAATGTTGACCGGTCAAAGTGATAATATTACCTGGACGATTTTTGCCCTATCGAATGTGTGTGTTGGGGGTGGGGGTGGGAGGGGAAGGGGGTGGCGATAAGCTGACATTAATAACTTCAGTTATTTTCACACAGAAGTGTAAAACATTGGCATAGTACCAACAAACATACTGAAGATCAAGATCAATACATTATACCCCCCCCTGCCTCATCCACACACACATACACATACTCTCTCTCTCACTCACACACACACACACACATACAACATCTCTTCCACATGAACACTCACACAGACTAAAAGAAAACATAGATATCCAGTTGTTATTATTTCTAACCCAATCATACTTAACGCTTTAATGTTAGCCAATGAGAAAATTCAATACGTTAATGGTAAAGCAATGCCAACTATTCATAATGATTTTTATTTTTAAACAACTTCGTATTCCAATGGCTCAATAAACCTACTACAATACAAAAAAATCATTAAATATTTTCAGAAAGAAGTCAAATTACATTTTTTTATATTCTATGTTAATGATATCGAAATAGTCTTCATTTAGTAAATCTTTCGCTTAAATGTTAACATTATTACATACAAGTACATTTAACCAATATAATATATGAATCATTTGTTTTCCAATGTAATTGACGGTATTAATACATCAGGTGAGATATATATTAGTATATTGGATTATACGTGTTAGTCTTGAGAGATAGCCAATGAATATAGATGAACTGCAATAAAATAGTCAATAGTGATAGCGAATTAAAATATTGCATCAAATTAGTCAAGAGAATTAGATATTGATTTCACTGCATAAGATTAGTTGTTATTTTATGCGAGACATCTATTCCAGGATATTTGATTGTACAGAAGCAGAAATAAGTGAAGGCATTTCGAAGTTGTAGTTTAAGATAAATTTCAACGACTCTGATTGTGTTCTGCTATTAGAGGAAAGAGAATTTGTTTTTTTTTTAATTCGGAAAACTAATTATTTTCTTCGTATTTAATAATTATGTGGTCGTCGAAATAATTGACCAATCGGCAATTAGGACATAAATGGTTTCAGAAGTGGCGGGTCATAAATGATTTCTGAATGAAAGGGTCAGCTACAAACTGTCAAATGTTTACAATACAATGTAACTAGATTCAAATGTTTACAATACAATGTAACTAGATTCAAATGTTTACAATACAATGTAACCAGATTCAAATATTTACAATACAATGTAACTAGATTCAAATGTTTACAATACAATGTAACTAGATTCAAATGTTTACAATACAATGTAACTAGATTCAAATGTTTACAATACAATGTAACCAGATTCAAATATTTACAATACAATGTAACCAGACTCAAATATTTACAATACAATGTAACTAGATTAAAAAGTTTACAATACAATGTAACTAGATTCAAAAGTTTACAATACAATGTAACTAGATTCAAATATTTACAATGCAATGTAACTAGATTCAAAAGTTTACAATACAATGTAACTAGATTCAAATGTTTACAATAAAATGTAACTAGATTCAAATGTTTACAATACAATGTAACTAGATTCAAATGTTTACAATACAATGTAACTAGACTCAAATGTTTACAAAACACTGTAAAGTAGACTCAATGTTAAATAGTTAAGCCACATTATTACTTTGAAATCGTCCCATAAAAGTTTATAAATAACCTCATCACGGACACAACAAGCCGCGCTACCACAGAAAGCTTAATGCGAACATTCTGAGGCGATTAGATGGTCAAGACAAAAATGTGGGCATTTCCGCTAGAAGCAGGCTAGATAAATGACCATCAAGATGAAAACTACGGTTGATGATCTATTTCACTGGCCGCCAGCCTACAAGAGGTAATTACATGGCCCCTGGCATTAGAATGACCAGTTCACTTGTCTGCAGCATGGACGT
Organism: Bulinus truncatus; assembly: GCA_021962125.1. NCBI lineage: Eukaryota > Metazoa > Mollusca > Gastropoda > Planorbidae > Bulinus > Bulinus truncatus. Next base: position 2,385,994 of record JAGDYQ010000050.1, read on the forward strand.
GTCTGGGTGTTGGTGGTGAAAGCACAATAGTGGGGAGTGTATAGTACTGTTGGTTGGATGCTGACGATCTGGTGACATATAATATGTAAAGAGACACGTGGGTCGGGCGAACAGTAGCCTAGTAATTTCATGTTGTTTTCGGTAAAGGGTTTTGGGAAACTGTGTCAACGGTAGAGTCCAGGTAAACATGCCTGTCATGTAAAGTAAACGTTTTTGAAAACATAAGGGGGGGGGGGAGGTTAAGTGTGGTCAGTGAAACGCCTTCCGCATTTCTTGATCACACCTCTCTTGTGGGTTGGGCCAAAGAATGGGGTATGAACATTGACTGGCCGGCATTTTAAGAGAAGTTAGGAGGGTGATGTAAGACATATCAGTTTTAAGACAGGATGGTGTAAGAAGACAGGTCAGTATGATGACAGAAGACAGGTTTGTATGATGACAGAAGACAGGTCTGTATGATGACAGAAGACAGGTCTGTATGATGACAGAAGACAGGTCTGTATGATGACAGAAGACAGGTTTGTATAATGACAGAACGCAGGTTTGAGTGATGACAGAAGACAGATCAGTATGACGACAGAAGACAGATCAGTATGACGACAGAAGACATGATTGTATGATCACAGAAGACAGTCCGGTATAATTATTGTAGACGTGTCATACTAATGTCTGGAGGACATAATATATAAGAGTGACTGTGGGTATGTCAGATTTAAGACTTAACTCATATAATTATTACAGAATGATTAGCGCAGACAAGCAATACATGCAACATGAGTTTTAATAAAGAAATAAATGTTATTTAATCCTAATCTTAACTCACAATCTTTACTTAAGCAATACAAATAGATTCACATTCTTAACATAAAAATGTCCAATGTGTTACCTGGATTTAATGACCTAATCTATCAACAAAAATATTGATTGTGAAGTATTGTTCAATATTCGCTCAAAATAGTTCAATTGTGAACCCTGTTTTTAAGTATTTGCTAGTTTCCATTATTTTTCAAATTTTCAGCCATTAAACTAAGGTAACTCTAATCATTATACTACATGTATAGCCATTAAACTAAGGTAACTGTAATCATTATACTACATGTATAGCCATTAAACTAAGGTAACTGTAATCATTATACTACATGTATAGCCATTAAACTAAGGTAACTCTAATCATTATACTACATGTATAGCCATTAAACTAAGGTAACTCTAATCATTATACTACATGTATAGCCATTAAACTATGGTAACTCTAATCATTAGACATGTATAGCCATTAAACTAAGGTAACTCTAATCATTATACTACAATTACTACATGTATAGTCATTAAACTAAGGTAACTCTAATCATTATACTACATGTATACCGTCTCTGGATATTAATAATGGTTATATCGAGGTTAATTAAAAACTCGTTTTTAAAAAAGTTAAAAAAAAATGTATACCTATCTTAGGGAATAATATTCTGTTAGTCTTATATTTGTGTACACACAATAAGTAATACACGGTCCGTTTGAAGTAGGGGATCTAACTTTAACGACTTTTATTTTACTTGCTGTGTCCGGGCGTTCTGTGTACTCTAATGAAAGGAAGTAGGAATGTCAGAAAATCCGTGTTTCAGGAATTATGATCCGTGTAGAGACTCTATTTACAAACGTTACAACACTTCCGGCGCTTAAGGCATTGGTTACAGAGTCTAGTGCTAAACGATTTATATTCAAGTTAATGAATACACGAGAATATTTTCTACAAGAGATCGACTTGGCGATGGGTGTGTTTTAAGTCTGCGCGATATTAATGATTCCAACTACTAATTGTATTGATCAACACTTAAAATAATCTATATAAATAATAGCGGTGTGGGTCCTGCGTTGAATCGAAAGTAATAAATTAATACAACAGTATTCCAGTTTAAAATCGTCAAACGTAAACAATAGTAATAAGAGTCATGAAAAAATCGGATCTGCCCGAAACCAAAAAAATAACCTAGCCTACTGATTAAACCTAAGGGAATATAACTCTCTGCAAAGGTTTTGCAGGGTACAGCTGGTACAAAATATTTTACAGGTCGAGGATGGAGAGTGCTAAATGTTATAATTTAGTTCTGGATCAAATATCGTGAAAGATATGCTTTACTAAAAAATACCTAGAATACATTTATTGTTATTACATTCATCTCTGGGATCTCTACTATTTTATCACTCCACTTTGTACAGACTAAAGTGGGATATGACCAGGATCCTGATCCAGCTTCAGAAGTAACGTTTGATTGGTCATTTAATTTACCAAGAACTCTGTAGACGTGAGGTCGTGGCCAGCAGTTTGTTCGCTAATCAGTCTGTTTGTTTTTCTAGTTCCTGATCACACGCGCACGTCATGAGTGAGTTGTCCGTCCAGTTTGACAACATGCTTGGTGTGAGCGAGAGAAATACTTCAAATGGAAACAGCTCTGAATACTTAAGATTAGACTGGCCAATATCGGCAGTTATGAAATCGATTTGTCAATATTTGACTAAGAAATCTCATCAGCCATAATCCATGTAAATCCACCAGACTAATCCTCATGTAACCGAAATAAAAGAAGAACATGTGAGAGACGAATTCCGTTATAATGTCAGAATTAGTTTTTAACATAGTTAGGGGAGTCACAATAGTTATAGGAGTCACAATAGTTATAGGAGTGTCAACAGGTAAAGGAGTCACAATAGTTATAGGAGTGTTAACAGGTAAAGGAGTCACAATAGTTATAGGAGTGTTAACAGGTAAAGGAGTCACAATAGTTATAGGAGTGTTAACAGGTTAAGGAGTCACAATAGTTATAGGAGTGTTAACAGGTTAAGGAGTCACAATAGTTATAGGAGTGTTAACAGGTTAAGGAGTCACAATAGTTATAGGAGTGTCAACAGGTTAAGGAGTCACAATAGTTATAGGAGTGTTAACAGGTTAAGGAGTCACAATAGTTATAGGAGTGTCAACAGGTTAAGGAGTCACAATAGTTATAGGAGTGTCAACAGGTTAAGGAGTCACAATAGTTATAGGAGTGTCAACAGGTTAAGGAGTCACAATAGTTATAGGAGTGTCAACAGGTTAAGGAGTCACAATAGTTATAGGAGCGTCAACAGGTTAAGGAGTCACAATAGTTATAGGAGCGTCAACAGGTTAAGGAGTCACAATAGTTATAGGAGCGTCAACAGGTTAAGGAGTCACAATAGTTATAGGAGCGTCAACAGGTTAAGGAGTCACAATAGTTATAGGAGCGTCAACAGGTTAAGGAGTCACAATAGTTATAGGAGCGTCAACAGGTTAAGGAGTCACAATAGTTATAGGAGCGTCAACAGGTTAAGGAGTCACAATAGTTATAGGAGCGTCAACAGGTTAAGGAGTCACAATAGTTATAGGAGCGTCAACAGGTTAAGGAGTCACAATAGTTATAGGAGCGTCAACAGGTTAAGGAGTCACAATAGTTGTATGAGCGTCAACAGGTTAAGGAGTCACAATAGTTGTATGAGCGTCAACAGGTTAAGGAGTCACAATAGTTGTATGAGCGTCAACAGGTTAAGGAGTCACAATAGTTGTATGAGCGTCAACAGGTTAAGGAGTCACAATAGTTGTAGGAGTGTCAACAGGTTAAGGAGTCACAATAGTTGTAGGAGTGTCGACAGGTTAAGGAGTCACAATAGTTGTATGAGTGTCAACAGGTTAAGGAGTCACAATAGTTGTAGGAGTGTCAACAGGTTAAGGAGTCACAATAGTTGTAGGAGTAATAATAGCTCAGTTGATCTATAAATCTAAGAATTTATCTATCTATGTTTCCTTTTGTCTTTCTTTTTATCCATCTATTAATTTGTCTATCTTTTAAAAATTATATCCCGGTCTATATGGCTGTTCTTCATGGTTTTTCTATATGTTCCTCAATATACTATTCAAAATCTATCAAACTTTTTATTGATCCAATTCTTTGTGGATCACAGTCCGTATCTGTATCCTAGTTCATTTCTGTCCATTTCATCAACTTTTAATATACAGACCTTTTCTATTTATCTTTCACGTTCTCATCACTTGAACTATATGTCTGTTCAGGCCCGTAGCGTGCGAGGGCCCCCCCCCTGGTTTTGTCTGCCCCCCCTGTTTATTTGTTCTACTTAGTAAAATGTATTACCTGCCCCCCCCCCTGCTATTGCCTGGCCCCTGCTATAGAATGCCTGGCCCCTGCTGTAGAATTTTCACGCTACGGGGCTGTGTCTGTTTCTTTCTGTCTATGTTTCAATATGTCAATGTCTTCATCTATAGAGAAATACTGATAATTAAAAGTATTTGCTCAAAAAATACTCCCCCGCCCCCCGACATCTAACTCATCAATTACTGTCAACAAATGACCAATTAGTTCAATATGTATCCCATTCATCTGGGTCAAGCTAGGAATGACCAAGTAAGTACTACGTGAACTGATGAAAACAATGTATTAATACGAGGAATAATCAATTAGCTCAATATTTCTTTCACTTGTATATGGGTGGATTTGTATTTCGATTTCAGATAAATTGATAAGCACAAACAAAATTTTATTGAACGTTTCCTACATCTGTTAGAGATATAGACGTGAAGTAATACTTCTAATTAATTATACTCTGTGTTATATATTAGACGTGAAGTAATAATCAAATTAATTATACTCTGTGTTACATATAAGACATGAAGTAATACTTCAAATTAATTATACTCTGTGTTATATATAAGACATGAAGTAATACTTCAAATTAATTATACTCTGTGTTATATATAAGACATGAAGTAATACTTCAAATGAATTATACTCTGTGTTATATATAAGACATGAAGTAATACTTCTAATTCACTGTATTCTGTAAGTATCATACATACACAATAGGGCCGATTGAAAGAATGAGAAATTCGAAGAAAAAAAAAGGTTGGAGAATGGAATCAATTAGCGAGTCAGCTCTACTCAATGCAAATGTATTCTATACAGGGACCGGGCTGGCAAGGAATAGTTTGGTAACAGGTGTCGAAGTGGGGAAGGTTTCAAGTGAAGAAGTTGGAATACAATGTTCCAGAAGGTGGAATACAATGTTCCAGAAGGGGGAATACAATGTTCCAGAAGGTGGAATACAATGTTCCAAAAGTTTCGACCACTTGTGGGTCTTGATTTACGACGGTAGTGATGAGTTTTTACACCATCCTCTGGAACCCAGGGTTTGATCGAGGTCAGAATGAGTGGGTGGGACGGATTCGTGTGTGTGTGTGTGATTGTGTGAGAGAGAGAGAGGAGGTGGAGACTAAGTGAAGGGATAGCTGATGGAGTTAATTGATTTGACAGAAGACAAGAACTGTGATTGATGGCTACAGTTTTACCAGACGATCGCATGTAATAAAGGTGATTGGGGAAATCGATATAAATGTCTCACTCGTCCTTCATTCAAGAAAATTATCACACAACTCAATGAGCGAATAAAAACACATATCTGTATTCATTCACTGGTCCACCTAAACGCTGTTAATAAATAATTAGCTCGGTGATTCACCACAAATCAGTCATGTGCATGCTACGGAATCATGGTCAGTCAAATGACTGATAACATCTTTTGTACCTGCAATGGTGTTATAGGCTAGATTGTGTCGGAATGTAGAATGTTATAGTCTCGACTGTCTCGGGTAGAAGAATGTTGCGTTACAGAACTACCTCTCTATTGCTCAAGATGATAACATTGGAATTAGATAATTTTCTTCTGCGAATTGATCAGACCAAATAAAAATAATAACGACGAGGAAAGTAATGAAATTAGATAATAGAGTTCATAAGTCAAAGAAATATAGTGTAAATGAGACATTAATAATTAGCCGCGGAATATATTGCATCATCAGATTTAGTATTTGACATTGTTTATTTAACTCAGTTCACGTGTAATAGTACGCACCTCCACATTACAACAGAGCACGCTTTTGTCTATTTAAGTTGGTCAATTACCGTAATGTTGAGAAACCGACTTAATATTCTACCTATAACACCTGACATAACATATATATATATAACATCTGACATAACATATATATATATAAAATATCTGACACAACATATATATATATATATACATAACATCTGACACAACATATATATATATATATATATATATATAACATCTGACATAACATATATATATAACATCTGACACAACATATATATATATAACATCTGACATAACATATATATATATATAACATCTGACATAACATATATATATATATATAAATCTGACACAATATATATATATATATATATAACATCTGACACAACATATATATATATATATATATATATAAAATCTGACATAACATATATATATATATATACATATAACATCTGACATAACATATATATATATAACATCTGACATAACATATATATATATATAACATCTGACATAACATATATATATATAACATCTGACATAACATATATATATATATATATAACATCTGACATAACATATATATATATATATATATAAATCTGACACAATATATATATATATATATATATAACATCTGACACAACATATATATATATATATATATATATAAAATCTGACATAACATATATATATATATATACATATAACATCTGACATAACATATATATATATAAAACATCTGACATAACATATATATATATAACATCTGACATAACATATATATATATATATATAACATCTGACATAACATATATATATATATATATATATAAATCTGACACAATATATATATATATATATATAACATCTGACACAACATATATATATATATATAACATCTGACATAACATATATATATGACATCTGACACAACATATATATATATATATATAACATCTGACACAACATATATATATATATAAGATCTGACACAACATATGTATAAGATCTGACACAACATATATATAACATCTGACACAACATATATATATAACATCTGACACAAAATATATATATATATATACCATCTGACACAACATATATATATAACATCTGACACACCAATTTATAAATCATCCGATACAACATATTTTTTAAGCATCCGGCTCAATATATTTATATAATATCTGACACAACATTTGATTCAAGCTACACATCTAGTTCTAAACCCAACGCTGACGATAAGGCTCGTATATATCCAGTTGTGATTCACAGTTTTATAAATACATTCAATGCAATACATAATAAATAGGTGTTGATAGAGATTTCATGATCAGCTCAACGCAACATGATAATAGACCCGACCCATGATCGCCATATCACCTGTCTCCATCTCATCACGTCTTGCTACCAGATCTCAGAATATACCTTGCAGGTTTATGCTCCGTGTATTTCACCAGGCAGCCAGCATTGAGGCAAGCATTGATTCCCAAACAGAATATGTCCTAGATACCCTCCACGGAGGCTGCCCGCTTTCCTACCCGACTGCATCCACGTGCGGCCCTAAACCAGCCCCCAGAGATGGTAAATATCACGCCCCTTTGCTTTCAATCTACCCTGTCTCAAAAGTCAGGGCGCAGGTTGTATTGTGGACACTGTCGTCTGGTTTAGGATCCACTGGGGGTAGAAAGTCATGTCATAGATCACGTGATGATCGATTTTTATAGGGGGGTGTGGGTTGATCTTTCAAGAGAGTCATAGTAAGTGATGCATGAAATATTGTATAGTTTACACACAAACACAGCTTTCTGTCTGACCTACCCCATACGTTAAATACTATCTTGTTATGATGTAGTTTTGTAATAGATGCTGTGTAACTTAATATTACAGGATTATCTTAATTGAATATATATTTTCAAGACGAGAACGAATGGTTTCAAATATAAACCCACTTCTATTAATATAACAATTATTGTCCACAGCATGTATTGTCCACCCAAAAATGTACTGTCCTTAACAATTGATATTTTACATTTGTCCACAACATATAATACACAGCATGTAGTATTTTGCATTTTTCATATTATCCACATCATGTTTAATTTTGCATATTGTCCACAACCTCGTAATATTTTGCCTAATATCCAAAACTTCGTAATATTTTGCCCATTGTCCACATCATGAAATATTTTGCCCATTGTTTACAACTTCGTAATATTTAGCCCATTGTCCACATCATGAAATATTTTGCCCATTTTTTACAACTTCGAAATATTTTGCACAATGTCCACATCATGTAATCATCGACAAAATGTATCTGCAGCATATAATTTTTGTAGTAATATCCACAACGTATAATATCATAAAAAATTTCACAACATGTAATACACAAAATGTCACGTTATACAAAATGTCCACAACATGTAGTATATACAAAATGTCCACTACATGTAATATCAAGGAATAAACAAATAAGTATAAAGTTAACTACATATATTTTATTATGCAGTATTTACAAAAAGTGAAATAATATAGTAAAGTATGCCAAATAGTGTTCATCGATAAATACATGATGACCTATTCATAGTAATGATCACAAGGGTTAAAAAGCTTATTGTTTGAACTAATCTTAAAGACCTGTAAACGAACTAACTAGTACTGAATGATCTTTAAGGTCACCATCCCAACTAGTACTGAGTGATCTTTATAGGTCACCATCCCAACTAGTACTGAGTGATCTTTATAGGTCACCATCCCAGCTAGTACTGAGTGATCTTTATAGGTCACCATCCCAACTAGTACTGAGTGATCTTTATAGGTCACCATCCCAGCTAGTACTGATTGATCTTTATAGGTCACCATCCCAACTAGTACTGAGTGATCTTTATAGGTCACCATCCCAACTAGTACTGAGTGATCTTTATAGGTCACCATCCCAACTAGTACTGAGTGATCTTTATAGGTCACCATCCCAACTAGTACTGAGTGATCTTTATAGGTCACCATCCCAACTAGTACTGAGTGATCTTTATAGGTCACCATCCCAACTAGTACTGAGTGATCTTTATAGGTCACCATCCCAGCTAGTACTGATTGATCTTTAAAGGTTACCATCCCAACTAGTACTGAGTGATCTTTATAGGTCACCATCACAGCTAGTACTGATTGATCTTTATAGGTCACCATCCCAACTAATACTGAGTGATCTTTACAGGTTACCATCCCAACTAGTACTGAGTTATCTTTATAGGTTACCATCCCCAACTGACCGACACTGGTCAAATAACTTTCCTAGTCCACCGTACTGTCCGTGGTGTCAGAATTACTGACATTCTTTACATCTCTCCTTTATTTCATTCTGGTCGAATGAGAAAGTCTTACACACACACTCCCACCTCGCTGCCTTTCACTCTCAGTGATGTGGGCCCGGGGGGGAGGGGGAGGTCTCTTCTAAATCTCTAGTCTACTGTGACAGTGTCAGATCTCCCCCGAGTTGGGGTATATAAAATAGAACTTTAACGAAGTCCACAACAAGCATGATATTTTTTTCTTAATATCTGTCAAAGCCTCACCATGTTGATAAAACTTCATAAAAAATAACTGCAAGTTTGTGATCTCTGTGTCTCAGTTATAACTGCAAGTCTGTGATCTCTGTGTCTCAGTTTAAACTGCAAGCCTGTGATCTCTGTGACTCAGTTATAACTGCAAGTTTGTGATCTCTGTGTCTCAGTTATAACTGCAAGTTTGTGATCTCTGTGTCTCAGTTATAACTGCAAGTTTGTGATCTCTGTGTCTCAGTTATAACTGCAAGTTTGTGATCTCTGTGTTTCAGTTATAACTGCAAGTTTGTGATTTCTGTGTTTCAGTTATAACTGTAAGTTTGTGATCTCTGTGTCTCAGATATAACTGCAAGTTTGTGATCTCTGTGTCTCAGTTATAACTGCAAGTTTGTGATCTCTGTGTCTCAGTTATAACTGCAAGTTTGTGATCTCTGTGTCTCAGTTATAACTGCAAGTTTGTGATCTCTGTGTCTCAGTTATAACTGCAAGTTTGTGATCTCTGTGTCTCAGTTATAACTGCAAGTTTGTGATCTCTGTGTCTCAGTTATAACTGTAAGTTTGTGATCTATGTGTCTCAGTTATAACTGCAAGTTTGTGATCTCTGTGTCTCAGTTATAACTGTAAGTTTGAGATCTCTGTGCCTCAGTTATAACTGCAAGTTTGTGATCTTTGTGTCTCAGTTATAACTGCAAGATTGTGATCTCTGTGTCTCAGTTATAATCTAACAAACATCATCTATTTGGAAATTTATGTTATCGACAAGTGTACCTTTTCTTTTCCTGAGAAGAATTTTCTGGGATCAAATATTGAATGTATAGGTCAGGTTCATTAAGATATAAATAATATATTGCTACTTATAGATCATAAAGCCGCGCAGGATATTAGCATAATGAACTCAATGACAATATTTTAAGTTATAAACACGGCTTCTTGTTCGTTTTTTCTCACTCTCTCTCTCTCTTTATATATATATATATATATATATATATATATATATATATATAACTGCATTTAAAAAAAAAATCATTGTCCATATTTTCAAAATAGTAACTCTTATTGTCGTATCATTTTCTTTGTGTTACAAAACTTTTAATTGTATTTCCATATGAAACTCTCTGATACAATGTATTCTTAAACAACATCTTCACTTATATCAACATATTGAGAGAAATTTGTATGATCTTATCTAACAGCTTTTACAAAAAAAAAAAATACGTGCACTGTAACATTCTACTTTCAATAAATTATTGTACAGTAAAGTATAAGAGATACTCATATCATGCTTTCAGTTTCTAAAGCTCTATTACGACACAGTATTGACCCAACCTATTAGAGCAGTGGTCCCCAATCCTGGGTCGCGGACCGCTACCGGTCCGTTGAACGAAAGTTACTGGGCCGCCCAAGAAACATTATTTATCTCGTGATTATGCTGCTTTCCATGGACGAAAAAATAATTAACTCTCCAACCTTCATCCAGCGGGCCGCGGTGAAATTATCAAACGCTGACCGGTCCGTGGCGAGAAAAAGGTTGGGGACACACTGTATTGGAGTATCCCTTTCAATACAATAATACCGTTAGTTATTTTACTTTATCTCAGAGGAAGTAAATTATGCATTGTTTCAGCTATTCATTGTATTATTTATCATAGTTCTGTTTTCAATCAATGACCGACATGTTCCAGGCTTTCTTTGATCTTTAATTAAAGGAAGGAATATTTCATCCATTGCAAACACTACGCAGTGGAGGTCAGGAATAAATCAACGGGCTGATATTTTTTAGTGCCATATACACTTTTTTTTAAAGCTCTGATGCCAGTTCTAGTTTTTCTAATGCGGCCCATCACAGAGGTTTGAGCTGAAATTTGTTTATATCATTAAACATATTTATGTAAAAAAATCATGAAGCGTGTACATGGTAAAAACCAAGAAGTTGAGTGAAGGTTGGTAGTAGATGTAAGTGGTGGAGGTGGAGGGGAGGCAGGGTTACAGAGGACCAGGGTAGTGTCAAACTGACATTTAATCCAGAGGACCATAAGAATATCACACTGACATTTAATCCAGAGGACCAGAGGAATATCAAATTGACATTTAATCAGAGGACCAGAGGAATGTCAAACTGACATTTGATCCAGAGGACCAGAGGAGTGACAAACTGACATTTAATCCAGAGGACCAGAGGATTGTCAAACTGACATTTAATCCAGAGGACAAAGGAATGTCAAACTAACATTTATCCACAGGACCAGAGGATTGTCAAACTGACATTTAATCCAGAGGACCAGAGGAATATCAAAATGACATTTGATTCAGAGGACCATAAGAATATCACACTGACATTTAATCCAGAGGACCAGAGGAATATCAAATTTACATTTAATCCAGAGGACCAGAGGAGTGTCAAACTGACATTTAATCCAGAGGACCAGAGAATTGTCAAACTGACATTAATCCAGAGGACCAGAGGATTGTCAAACTGACATTTAATCCAGAGGACCAGAGGAGTGTCAAACTGACATTCAGTCCAGAGGACCAGGGGAGTGTCAAACTGACATTCAGTCCAGAGGACCAGGGGAGTGTCAAACTGACATTCAGTCCAGAGGACCAGGGGAGTGTCAAACTGACATTCAGTCCAGAGGACCAGGGGAGTGTCAAACTGACATTCAGTCCAGAGGACCAGGGGAGTGTCAAACTGACATTCAATCCAGAGGACCAGGGGAGTGTCAAACTGACATTCAATCCAGAGGACCAGGGGATTGTCAAACTGACATTTAATCCAGAGGACCAGAGGATTGTCAAACTGACATTTAATCCAGAGGACCATAAGAATATCACACTGACATTTAATCCATTGGACCAGAGGAATATCAAATTGACATCATTTAATCCAGAGGACCAGAGGAGTGTCAAACTGACATTTAATCCAGAGGTCTAGAGGAATGTCAAACTGACATTTAATCCAGAGGACCAGAGGAGTGTCAAACTGACATTTAATCCAGAGGACCAGAGGATTGTCAAACTGACATTAATCCAGAGGACCAGAGGATTGTCAAACTGACATTTAATCCAGAGCCAGAGGAGTTTCAAACTGACATTTAATCCAGAGGACCAGAGGATTGTCAAACTGACATTAAATCCAGAGGACAGAGGATTGTCAAACTGACATTAAATCCAGAGGACCAGAGGAGTGTCAAACTGACATTTAAACCAGAGGACCAGGGGAATATCAAAATGACATTTGATTCAAGAGGACCATAAGAATATCACTGACATTAAATCCAGAGGACCAGAGGAGTGTCAAACTGACATTTTAATGTCAAACTGACATTCAATCCAGAGGACCAGGGGAGTGTCAAACTGACATTCAATCCAGAGGACCAGAGGAATGTCAAAGTGTCATTTAATACTGGGCTCAATGTGCACCAGTTGTAAGGGGGGGGCTTTGAAATAGCAACAGTTAAATCTGATCGGTTGGTATTACACCACTAATATTGTCCGAAAGAAATGCCGGTTTGGTGAGGTGAGTGGATGTAAGACTTGTAATAGAAAATACCACTTGGCGATACCTGATACACAAATACTGTCACCTGTAGTCAATGGAACTTACCTGGATGAATTCGCAGAGAAAATTTCCCGTTATAGAAGTAAATGGGATCTCACTAGGTGAAACATACTAAGTCATAGGTATGATTGTTGATTATAGTTTTAATCCAACCACAGTTTGTAGTGTAACAAGAGAGATTTTGTCATTATATTTCAGTTTATTAAAAAATGTATTATTATTTAATAGTAAGCAATTTATACGAATATATTACACACTGCAAAAAATGGTGAAAAACAGACAGATCACCAGAAAAAAAACATATAAAAGACAATGATCCGACCAGCTGTAACATATGGTAGTGAAACATGGACAATCATCAAACCAACAGAAAATATGTTAAACAATTGGGAAAGGAAAATATTTAGGAAAATATATGGGCCAGTAAAGGACAATAAGGAGTGAAGTAGAACAAATTCAGAACTTTACGAACTATTTTCGAAGAACCAAATATAACAGCTGAAATTAAAATGAACAGATTGAGGTGGGTGGGGCACATAGAAATAATGGAAAACAACACAGGTCCAATTTGCAATATATAAGGCAACACCCAATTCTAAAAGGCCTAAGAGCAGACCAAGATTCAGATGGTTAGAAGAGGTGGAGAAATACATTAAAGCGATAGGAGTGAGAGAGTGGAGGAAAGAGACCATGGATTGGGAAAAGTGGAGATAGTAGTATTGCAGGCCATGGCCCTAAATGGGCTGTTGAGCCATAGAAAGAAGAAGAAGATGTAATTTATACACTAACTAATGAAGTGTCAGGAAAACCCATAAATATAGTTATTTGTTTGTGCTAAACCAGGTCATCTCAATGTGGCCCACGGCACAAAACTTTGACCCACCTCTGTTCTCTATTTAGAACATGGAAATTAAATAAAAGGATTGTCTCACATCTTTCAAAAAACACACTTTATGAATTCATTGATCTATTAGGCTGGAAGGTTATTGAAACAAAAACAGTTTTGTGAATTAACATCGACTCGACCCTTTGATATAACTCATTTTCTCTGTTCTCCAATTTGGAAATACATTTGAGAAATGTCTTCAATTTATCCCGATTGTTCACCACATTAAGAATAAATATTCGGTACTTACTTTAGAACTTTAAGGAACAGACATAACAAGTGTCCTCTGACACTGACACTAGTATGTTATGACAGTCACATGACAGGCATTTATGATCGTATTTAAGCAAGATCAAAAGAGTTTTTTTTTCTTAAGGCAGAATGTGCTCAAGGCGCTGCCTTTAAACTTAGCTTGCCTAGCAGACGATAAAAGTTATTAGCAGAAGGGAGCGATTTGTGTGTTTTAGTCAGTTTATTATTCTTTTAAAGAATTGGTTCATGAGGGGAAAAATCATTAGCTCTACATAGTCTATTGAGAGGACCGATGGCCGTGCGGTAAAGTGCTCAACGAAAGTTCCCGCTATGTATCTCCCGTGGTGCCTCCATGGCCATAATACTTTCTGCTAGTGCGGGAACGCAGAAAGCGCACTATTTAACCGTCGCATTAGTGGTTTATAGATTTTGTCTCATCCTTACAAAGACTTCACACACACACACAGTGTGTATAAGAAACAATGAGGTCTTATTGAAGTACAAATGACTTAATTAGATTCTCAAACAAACTGGAATAGCCTATAATCAAAATGTGCACGGGCATCAATCAAACGTATTGCCATGTACAAAATATAAATATTTCTATCTTGTGTCTTCACATCAATCTTTTAAAAGAAACAAAATACATTCAGAGGAAGGTATAGAGTCATAGACTGAACACTATGAATATGTCCAGAAGCGTTAAGTACATCGTAAGCGGTAATATGTTATTGAACTATGGTTTTTCTCTAGTATAATATATATAAAAGCAATTTGGGCTCTGCGTTAAATCGAAAGTTAAGAATCAATACAACAGTATTCCAGTTTAAAATACAAACATGAAAAAATCGGATCTGCCCGAAACCAAAAATAACCTAGCCTACCGATCAAGCCTAAGGGGATATAACTCTATGCAAAATTTTTTTCAGGGAACAGCTACTTTCAAATAAAATCGATTGATGTTATTTATATTTATATAAGTCTAACACAGTGTTTTTAATGATATTTTACGATAATACCTCTAAATGTCTTTGTAAGTATATTTCCTGTTATTTCTAATCAAATTGTATGATGTGTTTTTATATTGTTAGTTGAAGTCCTAGTGGTTCTAAGCTATTCCAGTGACCAATTATTGTAAATATTGTAAATGGTAATGTTTATATTGACAAAGTAAAGTAATAATAGTAATACAGTAAAAGGTTAAAACTAATGTTAGCACATTAAAAACAACTAAGCATCAGAATAATACCACAGTGCTAGTGACATAGTAAAAGTAATAGAGTAGCCTACTGTTACATGCAGTAAACAGTCTTCTCATTACAATGGACCACATGTCATCCAGAGTCACAATAGTTTTATTATCATAGCTTTCTTTTTTTTTTATATTACAGGCCGGACTTCTCATCGAGATTCAATATGACGTCATTTTCCTTACTTCTGATATACATCATCCACATACACGGACATAACTCGACTGTTGACCAAGCACGGTGTGGTCATTAAGAAGTCCGAACTGAAGTGCCATTGTGTGGTAGCCAATACCAATGAGTTACTGACTAGGCTATTCGCTCGATGGAACGATTCCAGTTTGTCGCTGATAGAATAGAACTTAATGTTGTATTCCGGATCACGATTCGGATCAGCACAGAAATTCAGATATGTTGAATGAGACGTATAGTGAACTAGGAGGTTGGGACGTCCAAGTAGAGAAATAAACAGCTCATGATGTTGGTCGTTCTCTTATATTATTGTTTCACTGTATCAACCAAGTGGATGGGATAATGGCTTGAGATAGGATTATAGTAATGAGCTATATAAATACCATTTCATGAGTAATCATTTGCAGGCTCGTCTACCGGCCCCGGTACAAATAAATTGGTGTGTATTCACAGGTACAAATAAAGTGGTGTGTATGCCCCGGTATAAATAAAGTGGTGTGTATGCCCCGGTACAAATAAAGTGGTGTGTATGCGCCGGTACAAAAAAAGTGGTGTGTATGCCCCGGTACAAATAAAGAGGTGTGTATGCGCCGGTACAAATAAAGCTAGGGGATGTGTGTGACCAGGTACAAAGAAGGCCTGTGGAGTGTGTGCCCCAGGTACAAAGAAGGCCTGTGGAGTGTGTGCCCCAGGTACAAAGAAGGCCTGTGGAGTGTGTGCCCCAGGTACAAAGAAGGCCTGTGGATTGTGTGACCCAGGTACAAAGAAGGCCTGTAGAGTGTGTGCCCCAGGTACAAAGAAGGCCTGTGGAGTGTGTGCCCCAGGTGCAAAGAAGGCCTGTGGAGAGTGTGCCCCAGGTACAAAGAAGGTCTGTGGAGTGTGTGCCCCAGGTACAAAGAAGGCTTGTGGAGTGTGTGCCCCAGGTACAAAGAAGGCCTGTGGAGTGTTGCCCCAGGTACAAAGAAGGCCTCTGGAGTGGGCCCTAGTTACTTAGTACACAGAAAGCCTATAGAGTTACGTTCCTTACATAATACTCTGCTAATATCTATTTATGTAATTTATACTTTATTTCTGATATTAATAGATAATACCACTACATTTAGAAGTTTATGTTTAGATAGATATATATATAAATGAATTGAGAAGTTTCAAAAAGTACACAGTACTGTTGAAAGTGTACGTTATGGGCCACATTAAACTCTGTGGGCCCTAAACAATGCACCGATTGCATTCCCAATCTTTAAGCCTGCAAATGGGTATGTGTGTGTTAGTGAGTACATGTGTCATCAGTAGTGATAGTTGTTACAGGCAATTTGTAAGCTTATATAAGTTAACTCAGTTCGGTATGAACAAACCTCACCGAACTATTGATTAACACAGATATTAAACGCTGAAATAAAGACACCAATAACGTAACATGTAAGATATCAATTTCTTAGTTCGACATGTAAAAAATGTAAAATGACATTGTATAATAAATTCAATTTCCTAACATGTGATGAACAGGAAACAAATCTGTAAAGTAAAATGAGACCTTAACGTCTGATGTAAAATAAATCACAAGATCATAATCTATAGAGAAATCTTGCGATGTAAATGATCCACATAAATTTTATTTACTTTTTAAAAAAATACAATAACAAATGTTAATTATTACAAGTAATATAAGTAATGTATCCATACTTTAAAAAAAGGCAAACATTTAGAGAAACTCTTAAAAATAGACGCTTTGATAAAATGTTATTTTAATCTCTTTATTTTTTTTTTTTTGAAGTATCGTTGTGGTCTTTTTAATTGGACCGTTCAAAGGACACCACCTGGATCCAAGTCTGGTGGCCACTTTAGTTTGTCTCACTCTGATTACTCTGAGGGACTTGAAAACTAAGCGACCACTTCTGGCCTCAGAACCAAAAAGCCACCACTCAGTACAATTCCCAATGACATCTACATATTTTCTGGCCCAAAGGTTTATTTCCTACGGCCAGTAAATATCTTTTAATATCTCGGCCCGGGGCCTATGAAAAATGCAATAAATTATGAGTGAGTTATAATCTTTCGTATATTTTTTTCTTTGATTTGCTCATTCTTAACGTAGATGACCGTTTATCTTTCTTTGAAATATGACATTATTTTTTTAAAAACTTTGACAAAATAAATTCTTGGACACCTTTAAGTAAGAATTATTTTTAAGCCTTAAAGTTTCATTATTAGGCTTACAATAATCGATTATTTTTAAAGCCTGAACAATTTTTTTGAATCAGTTTATAAAAGCGCTTAGATTATTCTTTACGGGAGGAAAAAAAATCTTTTATTCCTGTGGAAGTTAAGTGATGAAGAGCCATTACCACAAGATCAATAGCTGGATCTATCGTTTAATATTTTAGAGGGAGCACGCTAACACATAAACGCCAACGTTAATTAAGCTAAACTCATAAGCACACAAAAGTTGTTTTAGAAAAATGTTGCCCACCAAGTACACGTATTATGGGTTGCCTTAACTGAAATAGTTTCATCATTGTAACATGCATCACACATGATGGTCAAAATAAAACAAGCAATTTAAGTCTTTTCCGTTTCGGACAAAGGACATTTTAGAGCATTTTCGCCGGACGAAATCCGTATTTTTTTTCCTGGTTACAGCCATAAATATTGCTCCACGCGCATGAATTTTGATAAATTTAGAGAGGGAGTAATCATGTTGAATAACTATTACAAAAATAAATAATGATTACGCCCCTTTGATTAGCTTTTATTATTTATATTTAAAATATAAGCAAAAACGGTATATAAGAAACTCTTATATTTTGGCCCTGAGAGGTCAGATTGCGAAATGAACTTTTGATGTACACTTGGCAGGCCAAGACCTACAAAATGATATATACATCATGGGTCTAGGACTTATGGTTGCTGAGATATAGGGCGCTCCATTGTTAATATAGCTTATATAGTAAAAAACTGTACTTTATAAGCCCCTTTTACGGCCCTCAGAGGTCAGATCGCGAAATGAACTTCTGCTGCACACATGGCAGGCCAAGACCTACAAAATGATATATACATCATGGGTCTAGGACTAATGGTTGTTGAGATCTAGGGTGATGACGGACAGACAGACAGACAAAACGGGGACAATAGAGCATTTCTAGACGAGTCCATTATCAAAAAGGCTACTCTCCCTCTGAACAATAAATTAGACTAACCCAGGCTTGGGCAAACTTTTTGAGTCGGGTGCCACATTGTGTTTATAAATTTGACCGGCTGGACTATCTCCCTTTAAAATTATTTCCCGTTTATATATGATACACTCTTTATAGATAAACCACCCTCTATAGATTATTTCTTCCTTATAGATTATTTCCTCCTTATAGCCTATTCATTCATTATAATTTATTTCTTCGTTATGGATTATCCCTTCCGTATAGATGATACCCCCTTATAGATTACCCCTTCCTTATAGATTATACCCCCCTTATAGATTATCACTCCCTTATAGATTTAAAGATTACCTCTTCCTTATAGATTACCCTTCTTAAAGATTATAGCCTTTTATAGATTATCCCTTCCTTATAGATTACCCCCTTATAGATTGTACACCCTTATCGATTATTTCCTCCATATAGATTTTTTCCTCCTCATCGATATTTACCATATTTCCATTTAAAATGTACACTATTTATGAAAGGTAGTTAAACATGAGTCTTCGCTGAGTTTTACTTATACCCGTACTTGCATTTTTTTAAACAACCATGTGTACATGTACTCATACCCGCACTTGTAGATCTGTACGTGGGAGACTTGTCGACCTTGTTGCGAAAATACTAATGAAAAAGTACATGACATCTTGAAAGGTTTTATTGTAATCAAGTTATTGAGATCATCATTTAGATGAAGCGATGAATGGTTAAAACTAGCTACGATCTAAAATAATGAAAAATATAACCGTTGAAATAAAGATATTTGTAAAAGAAAAATGTCAGTTATCTACCCTTGGTTGTCCCGTCTCACGGGCAATGTTCCTGGCAAAAATCAAGGAAAGATAACTTCAAGTATTTACAAGCCTTCAGCCCGTAAGACAGTTCACAGTGGTCGGTATTTGGTTCGGTTTGTTGAGAAGATATACTCATGCGTATATCATTTGCATTTATTTCAGGGAAATCATTTACTTTTAAATTTATTAACTATTAGATCAATGGTTTTCAACTTTCTGCAATTCGCAATCAACTAAGAAACCTTTTCGTTTTTCTTTCGATCGAACGCCCCCCCTCCAAACCTTTAAAAAAAATAAAGGAAAAAAATAAAGAAAATGAAATGAAAAATTAATGGTGTATATATATATATATATATATATATATATATATATATATATATATATATATATATATAGAGAGAGAGAGAGAGAGAGAGAGAGAGAGAGAGACTTGATTAAGTCATTTTTACAATCAGTATTTGGTGAGTCACTACAGATCAGATAAAACCCACCCGTGGGTCGAGCCCCTTACTTTGAGAATCACTTGATCTAGATGACTGATTTTCTGTAATCGATCGTTAAGTTTAAATTCATTTTAAAAGTTCATCAAACGTGTTCATATTTCCACCCTTCCTGCCATGTTAATACTTTGTTTTACATTTTTTTTTATGTTTCCAACCATGTCATTCTAGTTTAAAAGAAAATATTAAAATTAGAATCTATACATCACTAATAAGACAATCAAATAATCCATATCATCAATCGATCTTATTGTTTAATACTCCAATGATATATTTATCACTTATAAACTTTTGAAGTGTCTAAGTGGAACAGAAGCACCTCATCACCGAGTGCATGGTGTACCAATCATCTAATACAATAATAGCTATGACGGTTCTGCGTTAAATCGAAAGTAAAGAATGCAACAGTATTCCAGTTTAAAATTACAATCATGAAAAAAAAATCGGATCTGCCCGAAACCAAAAAAAATAACCTAGCCTACAACAGATCAAGCCTACGGGAATATAACTCTATGCAAAGTTTTTGCAAAGTACAGCTAGTTAGAAATATTTGTCCTTGCATTTATGTGTCAAATTCGTGGACATTGCATCCTAAAGCAGTCAGAAAGAATATGGCGTTTGAGATCCCTGGGATAGCTGCTAACATATGTAATACAATATATAACACCTTTGTCACTGTTAAAATTAACAGCCTAGGGAACCAATCACGGCCAAAGTGAACCGATCCCGGCTATAATGAACACTTCCGGCTATAATGAACCACTCCCTGTCACAGTGGATCACTCATCGCCATAGTAAACTACTCTTGGTCATAGTGAGCCAGTCCCTGTCATAGTGAGCCACCCCCTGTCATAGTGAGCCACTGCCTGTCATAATGAACCACTCCCTGACATAGTGAACCACTCCCTGTCATGGTGAGCCACTCCCTGTCATAGTGAACCACTCCCTGTCACGGTGAGCCACTCCCTGTCATAGTGAGCCACTCCCTGTCATAGTGAACCATTCCTGGCCAAAAGGAATAACTTCCAATCATAGTGAACTATTCCCGGCCACAATGAACCACTCTGGGCCATAACGAACGAAGCGACAGATGACATTGCTCGGTGATATATTACTCTATTGGTCAAATATCATACATACACTCTTCTCCTGAAAGAAGAAAGTAAGGGAGGCCATTCTACAATAATTGTTACCAGATATTCGTAATGAATACTTTCAAATCTAAATGAACAAATAACGGCCGGATTTGTAAAAATGAAAGGAATTGTCTAAATTAAGTCCTTTTTTGAGTTTGTATTTGTCATTAGTTTGTATTTGTCATTAGTTTGTATTTGTCATTAATTTGCATACGTCATTAGTTTGTATACGTCATTAGTTTGTATACGTCATTAGTTTGTATACGTCATTAGTTTGTATACGTTATTAGTTTGCATTTGTCATTAGTTTGCATTTGTCATTAGTTTGTATACGTCATTAGTTTGTATAAGTTATTAGTTTGTATACGTCATTAGTTTGTATTTACGTGACTCAAAACGTTGAGGAAAGAAAGAAGAAATAAAATAGCTAATGCCAAAGCTATATCCGAATGAAACTATTAATGTATCCAATTAACAGTTATGGTTTTAATATCACACCCTACAGACAGCTTTTACTTTCCTTTAAACTACCAGATAAATATAATCTGATTGTTTTTAATAAAATAGGTATTTATGATCTTATAGAAACAAAAAAAAAAAAAACCAAGGAATAAAAAAACTAAAATTTCCGGAGGCAGCGATAAAAAAAGATCTTTAAAAGACAAATTAATTATAACTTGATACACTAGCTTTAAAACAATATTCCTAACAATTTGATATGATAACTTTTACAAATCAATACTTGTTTGTCTGGATACTATTTATAAAAAAAAATTATTGATGTGTGGAAAAAAAAAATAGAAAATGTTTTAAAATAATGTAAATAGAATTCATTGCACAGTGTGCATTAAGAATACATTAATTGTATAAGAACTCTGTTCTTGATAATAATACAAACATAAAGCCATTGACTGGGATTGGGAGGGGGGGAGGAAGTGGTTGGTTGATCAAACAATCATTTCTAAGAGAGGTATAAAAAAAAAAAACTACACAACTCGAAGTGAAGGAGATACAGAATGGGATAGAGAGAAAATAGGACATTGGGAAAAGCAAACAGTGATGTGAGAGAAGGTTATAGAAGTGTTGTTAGTGTGGGTTGGGGGGATACGTCATTACCAGCGGCAAGGGACCGGAAGACGAAACAACGTGTGTCTAACATGGGAGAATCAAAATGGCGGAAATTCTCGTCTTTATTGACAACAGATGCACGACACAATTATTATTTTTTATATACTTTTTTTTAAAAAGAAAGTTACATTTCTTGAACACAATTTTTTAAAGTTACTCATTTAAATGTTATTTTTATTTTCTATTGTATACAGCGGTAACGGGAAAAAAACCGTCTTTAGAGAAAATGGAGCAAAAATGAAACAAGTTTTAATGAATGTGAACATACCGACGCAGTGATGAAGACAGAACCAAAACATCCTGACTAACAACAGGACTCTCTCATAACATTAAAACTTGTCAAACACACACACACCTATTGTGTAGACTTTGTGACGGCAGATATTTTCATTTAACGGAAAAAATAACCTACATCCACAGAAAAAAATATCGGTAGAGATAATGTGTTAGATGAGAATTGTTGGCCGAGCAATGGCGAGCGCTCGACTGTCAGCTTGAGGGCCCCGGGGTTCGATCCTCGGTGAGAACCAATATATTTTTTCTCAGACCTGGTGAAAGTTGGATAAACGTCTCACAAGTCCACCTAGCTACTAAACTTCATGTGCACCACGATGGCCCTTCTTTGTTTAATTGTCATATCCGTTAAAATAGATAAGTAGCTGCCAAGCCTCCCCCCCCCAACTTCCAAACGTCCAACTCCAGAGAAAATTCTTATAAAATCAGATGCTACTAGCATGTTAATCCTTTAACCCCCAAATATATCTAATAATTTCCCCTGAAAAGCATAAGAAACTGTTTTTTTTTAGTGTTTGAAACATAATTGGGACGACACATCCAACACTGTGTGCAGCCGCTCTTACATAGACTAAAAACATCTTAAATGTCAGGTGGGTCATCATAGACTTTCAGCTTGTCTTGTGTTTTAACAAATGTCACTCTGACCTGATATTTTAACACTTTTTTTTTTACTCAGTTGAGACTTTTATTATTATAATATTCCGTCAGAATATAAATTTCATATATAAAACTAAGTTCTGTTTTGAAGTGATTTTACCTCGATGACTTTAAAGCATGCACTTTTAGGACACAACAATTGATAAATGCATCTCTAGATCTCAGATTACCATAGGTGACCACTGCTGAAAGCACTCTCTACCCCATCCCTCATAGCAGTCTATGGTGCTGTAGAGCACTCTCTACCCCATCCCTCATAGCAGTCTATTGTGCTGTAGAGCACTCTCTACCCCATCCCTCATAGCAGTCTATTGTGCTGTAGAGCACTCTCTACACGGATGCCAGGGAAATTTTTCATGGTTCTTACAATAAAGATCATAATCATAATTCATTAAATGAATATTAATGGTCGCGTAATATAGAGTTTAAGACTGTCAATATGAAAGACACTGGCTAGGTTTTGAGGCTATAATTTTGATCCTCGGAAACATTCCCCAATCAACCCAGCTTTCAATGGATGCATGACAAAAATTAATGAATTGTGGGAGTGTCCAGTTCCTCTACTTATGTCTCCCGCGATGGTTCCATATCTTTGACTCTGTCGGCTAAGTTTAATAAAAAAGAAGGGCGCTACAGATACAGCGCTCAACTGTCGACTTGAGGGTCCCTGGTTCGATCTCCGGAGAGGACCAATGGATATTTCATGTCATGGCTAAAATCCCAGCTATATCTCCCGTGGTGCCTCCACGGGCATTGCACTATCGGTTATGGTAGGGATGAATGAAGGTCATCATAAAAACCGTCGCATTAGTGGTATGTAGGATTCAGGAGATTGCGTCTCATCCTTACATGGACTTTACAGACGTATACCACTCCTAGAGTCTGTGAAACACAGAATACTTAAACGGATCTGAACGAAGTCACCGATCCAACAATAGTGAAGATATTATTTAACATCGAGATAACAAGAACTTGACTTCATTCAACATTATTTCCCCATTGTAGTCATCACCAAAAAGAACGTGAGCCCACGTTCCCCTATCCACCAGTAGTACGCTGTCATGTGCTGGATGACCAATTCAAACTACCGTACAGACAGTTGTTGTTTTACCCCAGACCCGCCCACAACATTAACTTAAGAAAAACAATTATTCAAAGCCCCCCCCCTCACAAAGGGAGATCACTCACGAATCATGAGAGCTAAATGAAAGAAATAAGGACCACACCCTCACAAACGGTTTATTTTCTAAACCCGCGGGGGTGGGAGAAGCCCCGTAGCGTGAAAATTCTACAGCAGGGGCCGGGCCTATAGCGGGGTTGGGGCGAAAAATAAACCTTACTAAGTAGAGCAAACAAGCAGAGGGGGGACAGACAAAACGCGCGGGGGGGTGCCTGGGTGGGAGCCTGGGATTTACTACCAGTGGAAATAGGTCAAGATGCGACAAATCCAATGAAGTGGACTGTCAGCTTCAGTGTCTCAGCACCAGGTTCAATGAAGTGTTCCGCCACCCCCACTGTTTTAGGGGCATGTTATTTTTTTCTTCTTCTTCATAGGACAAGTTAGTTCAATTAAGTAGATGCTGGAGTCACGTGGTGTCCATCTCCTGACACCACAGTTACTTGTCACTCAAACTCAGTGAATATCACCAGTGGAGTTTAGCCAAGAGTCTGTTAATGACACACTAGTACATCACATTCAATGAGCGCTTGTTTATAGAATATAGGAACTATTTCTTAATGGTTAAATATGTAAACTGCTCTATTAGATGTATAGTACATAGACTGCTCAATTAGATGTATAGTACATATACTGCTCAATTAGATGTATATTACATAGACTGTTGAAATATATAGTACATAGACTGGTCAGAAGTATAGTACATAGACTGGTGAGATGTATAGTACATAGACTGGTGAGATGTATAGTACATAGACTGGTGAGATGTATAGTACATAGACTGTTCAGTAAGATGAATAGTAAGTACATAGACTGGTAAGATGTATAGTACATATACTGGTAAGATGTATAGTACATAGACTGGTGAGATGTATAGTACATAGACTGGTGAGATGTATAGTACATAGACTGGTGAGATGTATAGTATATAGACTGCTGAGATACTAAATTTTATAGTTTAAAAAAGTATGGATATTTTATATGAGGATAAACAAAAATAAAACAGCCGACTTGAACTTTCTGACAGAGTTAAAACAACTCACATTACACCAGTCATTTACATCGCCATCTATTGTCTCATTCAAAGTTTATGTAGTAAAAAAAAAGTCAGAGTGACTTTTTTTTTTGACGGCAATGAACCAGACACCAACAAAATATTGAATTTCATCTGGCACTAGAAATATAAAAAAAAAGTAGATAAAACACGGACAAATAAACTTTTCATGTGGGGCTTTTTTACGGGACATCGCTGATGTAAGTTGACACTTTAAAAGATTAAATATTTATGGCAGTTTATGTATATCTGAAAGTTGTGAGTGGTATGTGGGTATTGCGGAAGGACAGGATTGTGTCAGGTCTTTTTATGATACCTTGTAGACAAAGTGCTAATTTTTGTAACTGTTTATTAATAGATCTTGCATTAGTTTAAGGTAACAATTCTTACTGAAGTATAGGAGTTACCTAACAACATGTAAAGGTAAATGGGGACAAATGAAGTGCCACGCTATATCCTACAGCCTTTTAGAGCTAATAGGGACAAATGAAGTGCCACGCTATATCTTACAGCCTTTTAGAGCCAAAAGGGACAAATTAAGTGCCACCTATATCTTACAGCCTTTTAGAGCCAATAGGGGAAAATGAAGTGTCACGCTATATCTTACAGCCTTTTAGAGCCAATAGGGACAAATGAAGTGCCACGCTATATCTTACAGCCTTTTAGAGCCAATAGGGGAAAATGAAGTGTCACGCTATATCTTACAGCGTTTTAGAGCCAATAGAGACAATTGAAGGGCCACGCCATGCCTTACAGCCTATGATGGCCTTAAGGACAAATGAAGTGCCACGCCGATATGAACGGATGCAGTGCCAATAGCAGGGGAAATTGTGGTTAGCGGTCGTAATTGTCCTTACTATTGTCAGGTACCCAATGTTAATTTTAGAACTTGAAAAAAAATGCCGAGCACTAACCAATAATGGGTCCCCTGAACTGTGCTGAGCACACACCAATAATGGGGCCCCTGAACTGTGCTGAACACACACCAATAATGGGGCCCCTGAACTGTAATTATTCAAAATATAATTGACGTTTATATACTTTATGATAAGAAACAAACATAGACAGGTCGAGTACTTATTATATTTATGGCTAGAAATGATATAAGTTGGCATCATTAATACAAAATGTTCAAAGCTCAGACAATTAGAACACTGTTTGTGTTTGTTATTGGGTATTTATCCTAAACGTGCGGTCACACTTTGGGCTAGTTTTTTTTTTTTTGGAAGCTAAAGTAAATTAAAATAATTTGATTCTCGTCATTTTTATTTGAATGGAAATTTGTACTTAAATTTTCTGTGTATATTTGTATTTAAATGTTCTGTGTATACTTGTATTTAAATGTTCTGTGTATACTTGTATTTAAATAAGTTCTAATTTGCCACTCGACTGCTCCACATCTAGTTTTTATATTTATTGTAAAATGACTTATTAAAGATGGTTTTATGGAACCCAGGAGTGGACTATTCCATTTTAAGGTAAATTGATATGTCTTCAGTACAGATCAGTGCTGTGGAGCAGCATGCACAGTGGACAACTCTACGTGTGTAGTTCCTCTACTTGACGTTACACAACGAGTGTAATTTATTAGAAAATCCGAAAAAATTCCCGAACTTTTTTGTTCTTGGTATTTTAAGTTGACATAATTGACAATATGTTTTCTGCCCTTGTCAGTTTAGTATTTCTCGAGAGAGAATTGAACACAGAAAATAAAATTGAGCAGAATGTGCTACATTGAAGCAACGTGTCTTTATTTTCATTTTTGCTTCTTTGGTTAGATTTACAATTAATCAAAATAAGCTCTATCCAATTTTGTCAAAATTATAACAGCTGTTAGGAAAATAAATTTTACATAAAGTATCATGACTAAAAAATCCTATTTGAACTTTTCTAAATGTATAAAATGTCATTAAAGCACGCTGTCCTCGCACAATATACGGAGATTCGAAAATTGTTTTGAATAATCTTGGAAAAACAGATTTCCTGCACAGATGTTGATTTTTCTGTACAATTAAAATGTATTAAAGTCAATTTTTCAATTTTAAGATATATTGTATTTACAAAGAATTCGTGTGAAAACATAACTATCAGCTGTAATGAAATGAAACTTTGAATAATATATACTAACTTTATTATATACGAAGGCCTACATAATGAATCGTTCAAACCTTTATCCCATTTTTTTCTCCTACATTTCCTGGTTAGGCAACAATTTTGTTAGACAAAAAGTTTAAAAAGAATAGATACCATGAACAAAACAAGAAAATTAAGCCTGTTCCATTCTGGACACAGGACGTGTTAGCGCATTTTCATGTTATGTATCAGTCCGTTTGTTAACTTTCAGTAAATATTTGTAAATTTTGGAAATGTTTATAAATTCAATTGTGTAATGCATATATCTGTAAAAAAAAATATTATAAAGACGTTTCTTTATATTTGAAAAAAAAATTATTTTCTCTTAAATCTAACTACAAGTGGTTTGTGGTTACTGAAATAGGACTCATAATTGAAAACATTCGAAATTGTAGTCATTTAATCGTCCGAAAACTCCGTCAATTGTTGCATAGCTCTGATACTTTCAATTAAACTCTGAACACAAACTTACTATTTCATTTGATGAGTTTCTTAATAAATCTTGGTGAAACTACGTGCTGCAGTATTTCGCACCAAATGAATGGGTTATTGAACGTACAAGGTGTAGAATGGAGCCATATATATAATATATAAGCCCCTTAGGAGCCCTGAAGTCCAACCCTCAGAGGTCCTATCGCAAAATAAACTTATGCTGCACACATGGCAGGCCAAGACCTACAAAATGATATATACATCATGGGTCTAGGACTTATGGTTGTTGAGATCTAGGGTGATGACGGACAGACAGACAGACAGACAAAACGGGGACAATAGAGCATTTTTTTCGAAAATGCTCTAAAAACCTTTATTTATAGTTATACCGAATGCTGATAGAACAAAGCTTTAAAAGCTGGATTCATTACAAAAATGTAAACAATATTTCCAAGGCTGAAAGAAAGTGTATTCTGTTATCTTTGTATTTATAATTTTTACCATGTGTTCTTCCATTTTGATCAACCCAAGCCTAACACCTAATAACTTTATTCTGGCTGAGTGCTGAGTAGGAATTATTGCAGTTGTGAGTTAACTTAACTGCATTGAATAATACTAGCCGACCGATGAAACAATGAGATGGAATGTTACACTGTTTTCAAATTGGCTCCAAATTGAACTCATCCGTTGAGTGCTATAACATTAAAATTGTTGACGTTAACAGAAATCAATTTTTTTTTATTTATGAACATATTTGATATTGCCTGGAGTGAGATAATACACAGATCTGAGAGTTGGTAGGAAATAACGAAGTGCGATATTGTGTAAAAAAAATAGGTGCCGGTACTCAGTGATGTATTGCCTAACTTTTAACTACCACTTCACACCTCGATGCAAGCTAAATTACAATTGCAAAGATACTATTTTAAAATAATTCAATTTTAACAAAATATTATATAATAAATTTAAAATAAACGTTAAAATACAAGAAAAGTAATATTTATCCCCCACAGTGAAAAAAGTGCCGGTACGCGGTACCGGTGCGTACCGGCACAAAAAAAAGCACTGGTGTATGATATTACTTTTAATTAAATCAATTAATATCGTTGAAGTATTGTGAATAACATTACTTTCAATTAAACCAGTTAATATCGTTGAAATATTAATTACAAATGCTAATTTACAAAATATATTAATTAATCATTCTATAATGTCATAAAAATAGTAATTATTCTTCTATGAAGACATTTAAATATAAATTACCCATTCTGTTAGTGCGTTCTGAAAAAAAAAAAGATAACAATTATTTTTATCTGTATTCTTTATAAATTTCGTTTTGCCATATTTGCCACAAGGTTAATGTTTTTATTAACACGATACATTGCAATAACTTCTTGTGTCAGATTACCTTTTTCTATTTGCAACAGAATTCATGCGCTCAATAGTTTTGCACTTCTTGAATATTCCATGAACAATAATATCATTTAAATACTTCACTGAACAAATTAAAATAAGATAATTAGTCCTGCATTCAAAATTGTTTGATTTCAATTAGCCAAAAATAATACAAAAATAATAATAACAATAAAATAGCCATATCAACTTTTTAATAGCTGCCAACTTTTTCTGTTTTTGTTTTTTTACTTTTATTTAACACAGTGTAACAATGTAACTCAACAGTTTATTGTTATTACATCTCTTATCTATTCACAACATGTTTTACTCAGTGGTGGAGAACATTGTACAACAGATTATACTGTTATTGTTATTATTCACAACAGACTTCCACTATCTGTAGAATTATACATTGATTGCAAAGTATAATTTTTAAAAAAGAAAAAGATGTATACATACATACATATTTATAAACAAAATTCAATAAAATGCTATAGATGATGAAGGGTTTTTGAATATTAAATAGATGATACTCTTGAATTAAAGAGTTAATTTAGTTCATATGGATGAATTATAATAGTATAATGTATATAAAATAATCAAAAGCTTCCGAAGACGATAAAATAAAGTCAATAGACGACCACATATAAATAATTTGTAAATCTGTTGTTGGATAATTTTAGTTTTTTTTTATTCTTTAAACGTCTTTATAATGAATTTATTGTTTATGGACTAGCAGTAAATTGTTTCGAAATTGTTAAATCGTTAAATAGCTTGAGATTTATTACTTGTTATCCACGACCTTGTAAATATCTTTTTGTTTTTACATTATGTGTGAACTTTGGTCTAAAAATTGCTGAATCTAGTTTTTGGAGCTTTTAGTTTTTAAAGTGAAATTCGCATCAAAGCTTTTCTACGAGTGATTGGGATTTTTAACTACTTAAATATTAAGTGATGTAAGTATTTCTAATGTACAGATTGAAAAATCATAAAATTTATTTAGATAAAAAACAAAATTAAAATAATATTATTCAAAAGGTTATATTTGTATATAAACTGTTTAAGTTCTTGTACTGATATAAAATGGCCATATTTAGGAGGTTGGCTGGATCAGTGCCCGATGTACTGTAGGAGGCATTGGCCGGATGGACCTCTCCATGTAACAAACGGTAGGGGAGATGGTGGAGTTGAGAAGGGCAACAAAATGAGTTGACAGTGTACCATGTGGATGTGTAGCTGATCCGTTGAGATACAGCAGTGCTGTCTAACAGGATTTGTATCCACATCTAGATATTTTTTGGAGATATCTAGATATAATAAAATGCTAACAAATAATAGATCTAGAAAATTTAAGTTTAGTCTTTTAAATTAAAAAAAATGTATATATATATATATATATATTACACTAAAACTGACAGGGTGCAGTGCGCCTTCCAAACCAGCGTTATGTACTGCGCAGAATGCGTTTTTTTCCATCCCTGTAGAGTGGCTAAAACTTTTCATTATGTCATGTATGAAAATGTAGCGGACACACTCACCCCGATGGTCAGTAGGTATGACAGACACGCATCATGCGCCGCCGGTAAGGTTGGTGTTGCAGGCACAAAACACCCAGACATGCTAGCAGTGGTGGCGCAAAAAAATTGACCTACAATAGTCTTAATATCCTGTTTTGTCGTAGTAATAAATATTATTCTTATATCATGACTTGAAGACCATGTACGACACTATGCCAAAGTGCAAATTATGTACCGGTAATATCTTATTGTTAATGACCCCAACACTCACATGATTTTTCAATAATTTCGGGCAGTTATAGGAACCAGAAATAGAATGATAGAGATTGATAAGGGAGATAGTAAGTGGGGAACATCATTTACCATATCACATTTTAATCTGTAAATAATTTTCTTCCAGAATCTCTGACATAAGAGGACGAGCTGCCCTGGAAATTGATCATCTCTCAGGATATATTGCCGAGTCAAACGATATCTTATCAATAAATGCTGAATCAATTGCCCGAAATTGTATGTTAACATTTCTCTTGTCAAAAATATCGCTCTTCACACAGAGATCTCGCAGTGCAATGTCATTATGGCTGCGCATGTCCGATGTGTTGCCAACTCTTACAAAAACCATTTAATATTGTATTGATGTAGGGTGCACACATTTCTGCACTATTTAAAACTTTCAATGTCAAATTGAATATCTTGTTTTATTTCTAATGCCAGGAGCTGCTATTAAAACCTTTTTTTTTTTGTTGTAGTTTAACATAAGTGTTTTGACCTTTGGCATTTATAATATAAACATTATGCTGATTTCAAATCGATGAGAACAATTATAATTTTTCAATTAAATTAAAGCATTGGTGGTTATCTGGTTTTTTTGTTTTTGTTTCTTGTTTGTCTATTATTAAAAATAAATTAACAGATATATTTAAAGTTGTTTTTACAAGCATGACAAAATAAAGAACAACAATAGTTTATCAGATGATACGAGAGATTGTCTTTTAAGGATCTTTTTTTTTTAAGGTACTAAATCATTTTTCGCTTAAGATATTCCACACTAAAAGTGACCTTAAAAAGATAATATTTGGTGCAAACATCTTGACTAAACTGCATCAACACCGGATAAATATAGGCATTATATTTCAAAATAATCCATTTGTAAATAAAGTGGTTATTCAAAAACAAATGTAGACAAATGTGGGGAAAAACACACAGAAATTATAAAATTAAAGTTCATGAAATTTTAAAATGCACATTTTAAGAATGAGATAATGGAATTTGAATTATAAAACCATAAATTTCGATTCAGCAATGTCTCACAATAATTTTTATATGAATTATGTAAAAGCTAATCCCTTTTTTATGTATTTGTTTTTACCGAAAATAACTTTAAGAGTCAGTGATCGTGTCAGCGTCAGTTGTACTATGCGACTCAAGATGGTGTCACTGATGGAGGCATTGATTGTCAGAAATTATCAGACAAAAATGATAAGGCTGTCTAATGCTGTCTAATGCACATACCAGGCTGTCTAACGCTGTCTAACACGGCACATACCAGGCTGTCTAATGCTGTCTAACAAGGCACATACCAGGCTGTCTAACGCTGTCTAACAAAGCACATACCAGGTTGTCTAATGCTGTCTAACAAGGCACATACCAGGCTGTCTAATGCTGTCTAATGCACATACCAGGCTGTCTAACGCTGTCTAACACGGCACATACCAGGCTGTCTAATGCTGTCTAAAAAGGCACATACCAGGCTGTCTAACGCTGTCTAACAAGGCACATACCAGGCTGTCTAACAAGGCACATACCAGGCTGTCTAACGCTGTCTAACAAGGCACATACCTAGGCACATGTCTAATGCTGTCTAGGTGACATGGTACATACTAGGTTGTTTAACGATAATTTTCATTAATCTTCAAATTCTGTCACATGCCGTGTTTTCTGTCTGTCTTAGAAAAAAAATATCAGGCTAATTTATTAATATCTTCAAATTCGATTTTATCTATGGTTAACTGTGATTTATTTCTTAAATCAGACTATCTTCAACAGCCTCTGGTAATATTTTAAACCATACTATATTTCTTAGTCTGTGATAAATTACATAAACCAGAATATCTTTAAACACCATACGATTTTTCTTTGTCTGCTATACATTTCATAAACCATACTAATTTATTTTCAGCCTGTAGGACATTTTCAAAACAAAGTATCTTGTTTTAGTCTTTGTTATTTTAAAAATCGGACATTTTTTTCTTAATATGTAAGACATTGTATAAACCAAACTATTCTGCGCTGTAATTGAGATATTTGAAATAGAAGGTTGTTATTTTGTTTGTGTGTGTGTGTGTGTGTGTGTGTGTTTGTGTGCATACTATCAGACATTTTTTTTAATAAATACATATTTTTAAAAATTCAAAAATCAAAACAAAACAAAAATGCCAAAAAAGGTGAAGGAGTTGAGACGAAATGAAGTGGTTAACTTTCTGTAAATGATGTTCTCATTAATTCGCGGAACTAATGTGATAATTAGTTCAAGTATTTATCTCACGCTAGGTTGCTGCTAATGAGTTCAGAGGTCATTAAGATCAGCGAGCATCTGGGCGAACATATTAAATTTGTTTGTAAATGAAGCGGAATGACAGGAATATTAAAACTGTGCTATGAATAGAGTATATTGTATTACATGACAACTATACGTATTTGTATTACATGACAATTATACAAATTTGTATTACATGACAACCATACGTATTTGTATTACATGACAACTATACGTATTTGTATTACATGACAACTATACGTATTTGTATTACATGACAACTATACGTATTTGTATTACATGACAATTATACGTATTTGTATTACATAACAACTATACGTATTTATATTACATGACAAGTATGGTATTTGTATTACATGACAACTATAGGCATTTGTATTACATGACAACTATACGCATTTGTATTACATGACAACTATACGTATTTGCATTACAAAACATCCATAAGCGCTTACTTTAAAAAAAAAAAATAAAAATTACAAAAAGACAAACCACTTCAGAGCTTAAGACATCTTACTTAAACTGTCTTTAATAGAAACCAACTGACATTGACTTACATGACATATGGTGGCCTGAAGCTAACGATTGACTTTTTTACAAGTAGGTAACCAAAACTCTCAAAGCTCTGGGCTATCCACGGGTTATTTATGTGGAGCCAGCCCCCCCCCACCCCAGTGCCGCCATGAAATATAAACTGAAAAATTGATTGACTGTTTGATAAAGATTGATGTAACCATTCTAAAAAAATTGATTGATGGGCATATAATATCTTTGATTGAGTGATAGTTAAAATTTAAACGAAAAAAAAATTGTTTGAATGACTGACAATGATTGATGTATTCATCACAAAGATTGATTAATAGACTTTCATTCAATATTTAATAGATCGATAGTTAAAATTTGAATGATATGTAAAATAATATTTAAGATTTATAGAATCATAGATAGTCGTGAGTATGGAAGAAAGGGTGGACAAATCAATAAATTTTATTGCAAGTACTCCGAAATCTAGAATTAGGAGACTGTCTTTGATAATTGATGGATCCATTCAAACAAGTTCAAATTGTAGTTCACGTTAAAAACCAGAGTAATGTTAGATATTGCCTGATCTTATAATTAATGAACAGTGTACGTTGTTTACTGACATAGTGCATACATTTAACTAATGAACAGTGTACAGTCTTACTGATATAGTGAATCCATTATTCTACAACGAAAATGTTCCGAGACATTAGTTAGGTGAATAAATTCCAATGAGTAAATCAATTTGTATTAAATATATCAGCACAAGTTCTTAAGAGTAATGCCCCTTAATTAGGATTTTAATTTTTTAATCTCATGTTTGAAAAAAAAAAGTAATTTGAACATTGTTTTTCAGCTTTGCAAATTATGATGATGTAATATTTTTTTGTTTATTTATCAAATAATTTATTATTTTTTTTTTTTTTTCAACTTTTTTTCAAAAATATTGAAAATAAATTTAAATTACTAAATACCATGAAATATTACTGTTAAGTCAAAAATAATTAAAGAAATACCAACTTTTACCGACGCATCTTTATGATTCTTTGACTTAAAGATCACCCTCGATCTTAGAGACTCCAAGTGTAGTATGTGCACTATCATGGTTTTTAGCCTTTTGGCTTAACTCGGTTCTGGAGACACAATGGTCAGTGGGGAATAGATCGTTTGTTTCTCCTGGCTGGGAAAAATTCATGTGACAGTGGTGGTCAACGAGGATAATACGAGATCACAGTAGCCACAGCTGACGGTGGTGACAAATGTAGTCGGCACACAACCTGCCATTTCTGGTAGAAAGGGTTTGGAATACTACAACCTCTACTCTGTCCGTGTGGCAGGGAAAACCCACGCCTTGCAATTATGGCCTATCGGCAGTACACACACCCTGCTGATCTGGCCAATACTGGCAAGTGTTAAAATCCTTTTATTCTGCCGTTCAGACAGATATAACGAGTAAATTCATCCCGCCGCTAAATAAGCATATCAGACATGCATCAGCGCTGCCTTTAAGTTTGGTGTGACAGGCACACGACATCCTGTTATGCTAGCAGCGGCGGCACATGCAAAACAAATATATTGATTACAAATACTATCATAACAATTGTTTAATATGGCACATTAAAAAAATCTTCTAGAATGTACACACTGTGGAGCGGCCATATGGAACTTCTACCGGGAAAAAAAAATCAAGCAAGTATGAAAAAAAATGTATGCATTTATCGATCTTCTAACACTTTGTTGAGTTTTATTTAGCTATATCATGACAGGCCAGTAGGTTGCGAGATACACTTTGAGGGACGCTGTCCCTAACTAATACTTTTTTTTAATTTGACTTCATTGGAATTAGTAAACTGAATATAGCTAAGCTGTTTTACATAATTTTTAACTTAGATCTAGCACGATTTCAGCCAATATAAGTTAACTAAAGCTTAGCTAAACTGTAAAACAAGCAATTAAGCCTGTTCCAATCTTGGACACAAGACGTGTTACCGCATTTTCGTGTTATGTATTATGGGTTTTATAAAAATTAAGGGAAGTAAGTCATGTTGAATAACTGTTACAAAAATAAATAATGAGTTACGCCCTTTTGTTAATATAGCTTAAATAGTAAATAAAAAAAAGGTACATAATAAGCCCTTTTATTCGACCCTCAGTGACCAGATCGCAAAATGAACTTTTGATGTACACATGGCAGGTCAAGACCTACAAAATGATATATGCATCATGGGTCTAGGACTTATGGTTGCTGAGATCTAGGGCGCTCCTTTGTTAATATAGCTTATATTGTAAAAAAAGGTACTTAATAAGCCCCCTTTTTCGGCCTTCAGAGGTCAGATCGCGTATTGATTTTTGATGCACACATGGCAGGCCAAGACCTACAAAATGATATATACATCATGGGTCTAGGACTTATGGTTTATTGAGATCTAGGGTGATGACAGACAGACAGACAGACAGACAAAACGGGGACAATAAAGCATTTTTTTTTTTGAAAATGCTCTAAAAACAACTTCTGCTACTACGAGTATCATTGATTTTATAAAAATGAACAACATGATGAAAAAATAGCATTAAAAAATTAGCATAGTTGGCAATTTATTCTCCAATGCAGTTGACAACTTGAAATGTATAAAAAAAATTGAAAGAAATGTACTCTGTGACATCCAATATTTATTTTTTTTAAAGAATGAAAGACGTGGAAGTGTTCCTGTCGAGACTACATGGAGCTTAAACATGATCTTAACTCTTGAATAGCTAGGCTTGACGGTGTATTTAGGTCTGATAGGCAATGAATGAAGTAAAGCTAGAAATAAATGCGAATTCCTGTCATTGGCAACTAGACACAGACATGCGCACACGCAGTTATAGGAAACTTTAAAATAGATAGTTATAGAAAACATTAAAATGGACAGTTATAGTAAACATTAAAATGGACAGTTATAGAAAACATTAAAATGGACAGTTATAGAAAACATTAAAATAGACAGTTATAGGAAACATTAAAATAGACAGTTATAGAAACATTAAAATAGACAGTTACAGAAAGAAGACTATTGATTGACATTAAACAAATCATAAAAAAATATTATTAAAAAGGAGGGAAGATATTTTTAATTAAATACATAAATGATTTGTACATGACATGATTTTTTTTTTTGATAGGTAAAAAAGGTAGTAAAGGAAACGGACATAACTAACTTGATTTGAAAATATTGCCAATAAAGCTTAGGGATAGATAAAGTACTGCTGTACTTTATGTATAAACACTTCTTATATTTATATTCGAAACTTATTTATATCTGAATTACGCCCTTTCCTGTCGACACACAATTAATAAAATATTTAAAGCAATGGAAATGAATAACATGTGCTCTTATTTATCTTGTATGTCTCCATGCCTCTACCTTCTGGTCTGAAACCTTATGAAAATCAACAGACTTTACCAACAACGTCTTTCACAGTTAAGAGGGATAAACTTATGAGTTGTATTCTACACATTCAAATGAAATATAAGGAGTGAACCTACCTTATTGATTTATCGAAATAACAAAATGGCCCGTGAACACATTCAACTGTTTCATATATTGACATATGGTTACTGGAGAGTAACTTATATGTATGGACCTATGGTTACTGGAGAGTAACTTATATGTATGGACCTATGGTTACTGGAGAGTAACTTATATGTATGGACCTATGATGAATGAACAGCAACTTATATTCATGGACATATGATGAATTGACTGTAATTTATATTTATGGACATATGATGAATTGACTGTAATTTATATTTATGGACATATGATGAATTGACTGTAATTTATATTTATGGACATATGATGAATTGACTGTAACTTATATTTATGGACATATGATGAATTGACTGTAATTTATATTTATGGACATATGATGATTTGACAGTAATTTATATTTATGGACATATGATGATTGGACAGTAACTTATATTTATGGACATATGATGATTGGACAGTAAACTTATATTTATGGACATATGATGAATTGACTGTAATTTATATTTATGGACATATGATGATTGGAATGTAACTTATATTTATTGAAATGTGGCATGTAGACAGTAACCTGTATGTATGGACATTTAGGCTACAACTGATCACTTGGAGCTGTTGCATTCAGAGGGGGATAATGAATTTTATACAATTGCTTAAAAATAATGGCATAAATGGTTTATTGATAATGGCTTATTGATAATGGTGATGATTTGTATATATTTTATGAAATAATTCTATTGGAAAATTTTAGGCTTCGCGAATTATAATTTGGTAAAGCGTTAGACTGTCGATCTGAGGGTCGCTGGTTCGATCTCCGGTGATGGCCAATGGATATTTCAGGTCAAGGTGAAAGTCACTGCTTTATCTCCCCTGTTGCTTCTTTTGACCGTCGCACAATATGTTGTGATTTTGATAATAGAAGGGCACCATAAAATAGTCCCATTAGTGGTTTAAAGGATCTAAGAGATTTCATCTCATCCTGCCTTGAACTCTCACACACACAAACTGTGATGACGATATGTCATGTCATGTAAAGTGTGAAAGTTAGCTTTTATGACCTATTTAATGTCCTTAGCTTACAAAATAGCTCATGATCTGTCTATAAGCTTATAAAGTGATAAGAATATATATACTTCTTTATTGCTTTAATTTATCAGTTTCAAGTATATTTGAAACATTGATTGAATAAATCTGTTTCTAATGTAAGCCATTTACGTATCTTGTATTTCACGCAAACTCTATGGATTTATTTTGTAATAAATATAGGATAAAAACTGTTGAAAATATATCAACGATGTTTAATTTTTTATCCATTTGAAAGCAAATATGTTTCTTTATTGATTTGCGTTTAATTGTATAATAAAAAGTAATAATAAAGTTCTCTTAAACCCCTAAGGGCTCATTGGGGCAAACGAAGTGTAGAATTTATCTGCTTCAGTAACCTCGGCATAAAAAAGGATTGTGTGGTTAGCACAACGCCAAGCCACCTTTACTCCCTTCAACTTGATGTCATGTACCCATTTAAAGCTGGGTGGACTTGGGGGACTTACACCAGGACCTGAAAAAATTAAAACGTTCTCACTGAGGTCCGAACCCAAGACACTCCGGTCGACAGTCGAGCGCTCAACACCGCACGACCATTTTGTATAAAGTTGAGGAGATTCTTGACATCCGGCTTGCTATTAACAGACTTCCCCACACCCTTTTGAAAAACTTCGCAATGAATTAATTATCCGTAATACAAATTAAAATAAATTCAGCTATTGGAACGAAGAAGTTTAAGTTGTATTCGTATAGTTGGGTCAGGAAATGATATGTAGCCCGGGTTTTGAATGAATTTGTTTTACTATTTAGTTAAATGAGACAAGCCTACTAGTATTTTCAATGTAAATTATATACAATTTACGTAAAGGGAAGAAATAAAGACACTTTTAAAACAACTCTTCAAGATCTACTTCAATGAAATTATTTTATTTATAAAACTCATCTGTTAACGTTTCATTGCCGAATGAAAAATTCTATTGCAAGATTTTTTTCCCCTTTTATTTCATTCCAAATAAAACTTTTTTTCATTATACACTTGAGTTTTATTTATTCGTGTGGCCTTTATTGGATGAAATTTTAAGACAAAAAAAAGTTTCGCTTTTAATTCAAAGAAATTATTTGTAAACGAGGTCATTGTTTTATTTCATTTGTTCAAATCCGTTGATAGAGAAAATGGAAATAATCATAGAAGTAGAAGGTGTCCAGAGTTGAAACAATGAATGGAATTAGAAGGTGTCCAGAGTTGAAACAATGAATGGAATTAGAAGGTGTCCAGAGTTGAAACAATGAATGGAATTAGAAGGTGTCCAGAGTTGAAGCAATGAATGGAATTAGAAGGTGTCCAGAGTTGAAGCAATGAATGGCATTAGAAGGTGTCCAGAGTTAAAGCAATGAATGGAATTAGAAGGTATCCAGAGTTTAAACAATGAATGGAATTAAAAGGTGTCCAGAGTTGAAACAATGAATATAAGAATTTTGCTGCTCAAGAGCAAAAATAAGATAAAAACCTAAATATCAAGTTATAACTTTTCAATCATTTGTTAGATAAGTACAGTTTTAATACAATAT
>JAGDYQ010000050.1:2426750-2441769 GCA_021962125.1 Bulinus truncatus
CAGGATATTAGATTGTACAGGGGCAGACATCTCTTCAGGATATTAGATTGTACAGAGGCAGACATCTATTCAGGATATTAGATTGTACAGAGGCAGACATCTCTTCAGGATATTAGATTGTACAGAGGCAGACATTTATTCAGGATATTAGATTGTACAGAAGCAGAAATAAGTGAAGGTATTTCGAAGTTGTAGTTTAAGATAAATTTCAACGACTCTGATTGTGTTATACTATTTAAGTAAAGAAAATTTGTTTGTTTTTTTAAATTTGGAATACTAATTATTTTCTTCGTATTTAATATTTATGTGGTCGCCGAAATAATTAACCAATCGGCAATTAGGACATAAATGGTTTCAGAATTGGCGGGTCATACATGATTCCTGAATGAAAGGGCCAGCTACAAACTGTCAAATGTTTACAATACAATGTGACTAGATTTAAATGTTTACAATACAATGTAACTAGACTCTACAGATGTTTAAATGCAAATGTAACTAGATTCAAATCAGCTACAATACAATGTAACTACTGGATTTAAATCTTTACAATACAATGTAACTAGATTCAAGTGTTTACAATACATATTTGAATTCTACATTCAAATGTTTGCACAATATTAATGTAACATTTAGATTCAATGATAAATCATTTAATCCACATTATTACTTTTAAATCGTCCCATATACGTTTATAAATAACCTAATCACGGACACAACAAGCCGCGCTACCGCAGAAAGCTTAATGCGAACATTCTGAGGCGATTAGATGGTCAAGACAAAAATGTGGGCATTTCCGCTAGAAGCAGGCTAGATAAATGACCATCATGATGAAAACTACGGTTGATGATCTATTTCATTGGCCGCCAGCCTACAAGAGGTAATTACATGGCCCCTGGCATTAGAATGACCAGTTCACTTGTCTGCAACATGAACGTGTCTGGGTGTTGGTGGTGAAAGTACAATAGTGGGGAGTGTATAGTGCTGTTGGTGGGATGCTGACGATCTGGTTACATATAATATGCAAAGAGATACGTGGGTCGGGCGAACAGTAGCCTAGTAATTTGATGTTGTTTTCGGTAAAGGGTTTTGGGAAACTGTGTCAAAGGCAGAGTCCAGCTAAACATGCCTGTCATGTAAAGTAAAAGTTTTTGAAAACGAAAGGTCAAGTGTGGTCAGTGAAACGCCTTCCGCATTTCTTGATCACACCTCTCTTGTGGGTTGGGCGAAAGAATGGGGTGTAAACATTGACTTACCGGCATTTTGACAGAAGACGTTAGGAGGGTGATGTAAGACATATCAGTTTGAAGACAGGATGGTGCAAGAAGACAGGTCGGTATGATGACAGAAGACAGGTCGGTATGATGACAGAACAGGTCTGTATGATGACAGAAGACAGGTATGTATGATGACAAAAGACAGGTCTGTATGATGACAGAAGACATGTCGGTATGATGACAGAACAGGTCTGTATGATGACAGAAGACAGGTCTGTATGATGACAGAAGACATGTTTGAATAATGACAGAACGCAGGTTTGAGTGATGACAGAAGACAGATCAGTATGATGACAAAAGACAGGTCTGTATGATGACAGAAGACAGGTCGGTATGATGACAGAAATCAGGTTTGTATGATGACAGAAGACAGGTCGGTATGATGACAGAAGACATGTCGGTATGATGACAGAAGACAGGTCAGTATGATGACAGAAGACATGATTGTATGATCACAGAAGACAGTCCGGAGGACATAATATATAAGAGTGACTGTGGGTATGTCAGATTTAAGACTTAACACATATAATTATTACAGAATGATTAGCGCAGACAAGCAATACATGCAACATGAGTTTTAATAAAGAAATAAATGTTATTTAATCCTAATCTTAACTCACAATCTTTACTTAAGCAATACAAATAGATCCACATTCTTAACATAAAAATGTCCAAATGTGTTACCTGGATTTGATGACCTAATCTATCAACAAAAATATTGATTGTGAAGTATTGTTCAATATTCTCTTAAAATAGATCAATTATGAACCCTGTTTTTAAGTTTTTGCTAGTTTCCATTATTTTTCAAATTTTCAGCCATTAAACTAAGGTAACTCTAATCATTATACTACATGTATAGCCATTAAACTAAGGTAACTCTAATCATTATACTACATGTATAACCATTAAACTAAGGTAACTCTAATCATTATACTACATGTATACCGTATCTGGATATTAATAATGGTTATATCGAGGTTAATTAAAAACTCGTTTTTAAAAAAAGTTAAAAAAAATGTATACCTATCTTAGGGAATAATATTCTGTTACTCTTATATTTTTGTCCACACAATAAGTAATACATGGTCTGTTCGAAGAAGGGGATCTAACTTTATCGACTTTTTTTTTACTTGCTGTGTCCGGGCGTTCTGTGTACTCTAATGAAAGGAAGTAGGAATGTAAAAAAACCCATGTTTCAGGAATTATGATCGGTGTAGAGACTCTATTTACAAACGTTACAACACTTCCGGCGCTTAAGGCATTGGTTACAGAGTCTAGTGCTAAACGATTTATATTCAAGCTAATGAATACACGAGTATATTTTCTACAAGAGATCGACTTGGTGATGGGTGTGTTTTAAGTCTGCGTGTTATGAGTGAGTCAGACTACAAATTGTATATATTAACACTTAAAATAATCTATATAAATAATAGCGGTGTGGGTTCTGCGTTGAATCGAAATTAAAGAATTAATACAACAGTATTCCAGTTTAAAATCGTCAAACGTAAACAATAGTAACAAAAATCAAGAAAAAATCGAATCTGTCCAAAACCAAAAATAACCTAGCCTACTGATTAAACCTAAGGGAATATAACTCTATGCAAAGGTTTTGCAGGGTACAGCTTGTACAAAATATTTTACAGGTCGAGGATGGAGAGTGCTATGTGTTATAATTTAGTTCTTGAGTCAAATATCGTGAAAGATATGCTTTACTAAAAATACATAGAATACATTTATTGTTATTACATTCATCTCTGGGATCTCTACTATTTTATCACTCCACTTTGTACAGACTAAAGTGGGATATGACCAGGATTCTGATCCAGCTTCAGAAGTAACGTTTGATTGGTCATTTAATTTACCAAGATCTCTGCAGACGTGAGATCGTGGCCAGCAGTGTGTTCGCTAATCAGTCTGTTTGTTTTTCTAGTTCCTGATCACATGCGCACGTCATGAGTGAGTTGTCCGTCCAGTTTGACAACATGCTTGGTGTGAGCGAGAGAAATACTTCAAATGGAAACAGCTCTGAATACTTAAGATTAGAC
The DNA here is from genome assembly GCA_021962125.1 of Bulinus truncatus. Taxonomy (NCBI): domain Eukaryota; kingdom Metazoa; phylum Mollusca; class Gastropoda; family Planorbidae; genus Bulinus; species Bulinus truncatus. Next base: position 2,430,070 of record JAGDYQ010000050.1, read on the forward strand.
TGGCCAATATCGGCAGTTATGAAATCGATTTGTCAATATTTGACTAAGAAATCTCATCAGCCATAATCCATGTAAATCCACCAGACTAATCCTCATGTAACCGAAATAAAAAAAGAACATGTGAGAGACGAATTCCGTTAAAATGTCAGAATACGTTTTTAACATATTTATGAGAGTCACAATAGTTATAGGAGTCACAATAGTTATAGGAGTGTCAATAGGTAAAGGAGTCAAAATAGTTGTAGGAGTAATAATAGCTCAGTTGATCTATAAATCTAAGTATTTATCTATGTATGTTTCCTTTTGTCTTTCTTTTTATACATCTATTAATTTGTATGACTTTAAATAATTATATCCCGGTCTATATGGCTGTTCTTCATGGTTTTTCTATATGTTTCTCAATATACTATTCAAAATCTATCAAAACTATTTATTGATCAATTCTATGTCTTTGTGGATCACAGTCCGTATCTGTATACCAACACATGTCTGTCCATTTCATCAACTTTTAATATACAGACCTTTTCTATTTATCTTCTACGGTCTCATCACTTGAACTATCTGTCTGTTCAGGCCCGTAGCGTGCGAGGGGGGCCGGCCCCCCCTGCGTTTTGTCTGGCCCCCCTGCTTATTTGTTCTACTTAGTAAAATGTATTACCTGCCCTACCCCCGCTATTGCCTGGCCCCTGCTGTAGAATGCCTGGCCCCTGCTGTAGAATGCCTGGCCCCTGCTGTAGAATGCCTGGCCCCTGCTGTAGAATGCCTTGCCCCTGCTGTAGAATGCCTGGCCCCTGCTGTAGAATGCCTGGCCCCTGCTGTAGAATGCCTGGCCCCTGCTGTAGAATGCCTGGCCCCTGCTGTAGAATGCCTTGCCCCTGCTGTAGAATGCCTGGCCCCTGCTGTAGAATGCCTGGCCCCTGCTGTAGAATGCCTGGCCCCTGCTGTAGAATGCCTTGCCCCTGCTGTAGAATGCCTGGCCCCTGCTGGAGAATTTTCACGCTACGGGGCTGTGTCTGTTTCTTTCTGTCCATATTTCAATATGTCAATGTCTTCATCTATACAGAAATACTCACAATTAAAAGTATTTGCTCAAAAAATTCATGTAATACCCCCCCCCCCCACCCCCGACATCTAACTCATCAATTACTGTCAACAAATGACCAATTAGTTCAATATGTATTCCAGTCATCTGGGTCAAGCTAGGAATGACCAAGTAAGTACTACATGAACTGATGTAAAACAGTGTATTAATACGAGGAATAATCAATTAGCTCAATATTTCCTTCACTTGTAGATGGGTGGATTTGTATTTCGATTTCAGATAAATTGATAAGCACAAACAAAATTTTATTGAACGTTTCCTACATCTGTTAGAGATATAGACGTGAAGTAATACTTCTAATTAATTATACTCTGTGTTATATATAAGATATAAGTAATACTTTAATTAATTATACTCTGTGTTATATATAAAACATGAAGTAATACTTCAAATTAATTATACTCTGTGTTATATATAAGACATGAAGTAATACTTCTAATTAATTATACTCTGTGTTATATATAAGACATGAAGTAATACTTCAAATTAATTATACTCTGTGTTATATATAAAACATGAAGTAATATTTCTAATTCACTGTATTATGTAAGTATCATACATACACAATAGGGCCGATTGAAAGAATGAGAAATTCGAAGAAAAATAAAGGTTGGAGAAAGGAATCAATTAGCGAGTCAGCTCTACTCAATGCAAATGTATTCTATACAGGGACCGGACTGGCAAGGAATAGTTCGGTAACAGGTGTCGAAGTGGAGAAGGTTTCAAGTGAAGAAGTTGGAATACAATGTTCCAGAAGGTGGAATACAATGTTCCAGAAGGTGGAATACAATGTTCCAAAAGTTTCGACCACTTGTGGGTCTTGATTTACGACGGTAGTGATGAGTTTTTACACCATCCTCTGGAACCGAGGGTTTGATCGAGGTCAAAATGAGTGGGTGGGACGGATTCATGTGTGTGTGTGTGTTTGAGAGAGGAGGTGGAGACTATTGAAGGGATAGCTGATGGAGTTAATTGATTAAACAGAAGACAAGAACTGTGATTGATGGCTACAGTTTTACCAGACGATCGCATGTAATAAAGGTGATTGGGGAAATCGATATAAATGTCTCACTCGTCATTCATTCAAGAAAATTATCACACAACTCAGTGAGCGAATTAAAACACATATCTATATTCATTCACTGGTCCACCTAAATGCTGTTAATAAATAATTAGCTCGGTGATTCACCACAAATCAGTCATGTGCATGCTGCGGAATCATGGTCAGTCAAATTACTGATAACATCTTTTGTACCTGCAATGGTGTTATAGGCTAGATTGTGTCGGAATGTTGAATGTTATAGTCTCGATTGTCTCGGGTAGAAGAATGTTGCGTTACAGAACTATCTCTCTATTGCTCAAGATGCTAACATTGGAATTAGATAATTTTCTTCTGCGAATTGATCAGACCAAAAAAAAAAATAACGACGAGGAAAGTAATGAAACTAAATAATAGAGATCATAAGTAAAAGAAATATAGTGTAAATGAGACATTAATAATTAGCAGCGGAACATATTGCATCATCAGATTTAGTATTTGACATTGTTTATTTAAGTCAGTTCACGTGTAATAGTGCGCACCTGCACATTACAACAGAGCACGCTTTTGTCTATTTAAGTTGGTCAATTACCGTTATGTTGAGAAACCGACTTAATCATGCTACCTATAACATCTGACACAACACACACATATATATACATATATATATATATATATATATATATATATATAAGATCTGACACAACATATATATATAACATCTGACACAACATATATATATATATAACATCTGACACAACATATATATATATATATAACATCTCACGAAACATATATATATATATATATTTATATATAACATCTGACACAACATATATATATATATATAACATCTGACAAAACATATATATATATAACATCTGACACAACACACACACAGATATATATATATATATATATATGAAGAAGTTGGAATACAATGTTATATATATATATATATATATATATATATATATATATATATATATATAACATCTGACACAACATATATATAAGATCTGACACAACATATGTATAAGATCTGACACAACATATATATATAACATCTGACACACCTATTTATAAATCGTCCGATACAACATATTTATAAAGCATCCGGCTCAATATATTTATATAATATCTGACACAACATTTGATTCAAGCTACACATCTAGTTCTAAACCCAACGCTGACGAAGAGGCTCGTACATATCCAGTTGTGACTCACAGTTTTATAAATACATTCAATGCAATACATAATAAATAGGTCTTGATAGAGATTTCATGATCAGCTCAACGCAACATGATAATAGACCCGACCCAAGATCGCCATATCACCTGTCTCCATCTCATCACGTCTTGCTACCAGATCTCAGAATATACCTTGCAGGTTTATACTCCATGTATTTCACCAGGCAGCCAGCATTGAGGCAAGCACGATTCCCAAACAGAATATGTCCTAGATACCCTCCACGGAGGCTGCTCGCTTTCCTACCCGACTGCATCCACGTGCGGCCCTAAACCAGCACCCAGAGATGGTAAATATCACGCCCCTTTGCTTTCAACCTGCCCTGTCTCATAAGTCAGGGCGCAGGTTGTATTGTGGACACTGTCGTCTGGTTTAGGAGGACCTTTGGCTAAATGAGATCCACTGGGGGTAGAAAGTCATGTCATAGATCACGTGATGATCGATTTTATAGGGGGTGTGAGTGTGATCTTTCTAGAGAGTCATAGTAAGTGATGCATGAAATATTGTATAGTTTACACACAAACACAGCTTTCTGTCTGACCTACCCCATATACTATTTTGTTATGATGTAGTTTTGTAATAGATGCTGTGTAACTTAATATTACAGGATAATCTTAATTGAATATATATTTTCAAGACGAGAACGAATGGTTTCAAATATAAACCCACTTCTATTAATATAACAATTATTGTCCACAGCATGTATTGTCCACCCAAAAATGTACTGTCCTTAACAATTAATATCTTACATTGTCCATAACATATAATACACAGCATGTAGTATTTTGCATTTTTCATATTATCCACATCATGTATTATTTTGCATATTGTCCACAACCTCGTAATATTTTGCCTAATGTCCAAAACTTCGTAATATTTTGCCCATTGTCCACATCATGAAATATTTTGCCCATTGTTTACAACTTCGAAATATTTTGCACAATGTCCACAACATGTAATCATCGACAAAATGTATCTGCAGCATATAATTTTTGTAGTAATATCCTCAACGTATAATATCATTAAAATTTCCACAACATGTAGTATATACAAAATGTCACGTTATATAAAATGTCCACAACATGTAGTATATACAAAATGTCCTCTACATGAAATATCAAGGAATAAACAAATAAGTATAAAGTTAACTACATATATTTTATTGTGCAGTATTTACAAAAAGTGAAATAATATAGTAAAGTATGCCAAATAGCTGATAAATACATAATGACCTATTCATAGTAATGATCACAAGGGTTAAAAAGCTTATTGTATGAACTAATCTTAAAGACCTTTAAAGAACTAACTAGGACTGAGTGATCTTTATTGGTCACCACCCCAACTAGTACTGAGTGATCTTTATTGGTCACCATCCCAACTAGGACTGAGTGATCTTTATTGGTTACCATCCCAACTAGTACTGAGTGATCTTTATTGGTTACCATCCCAACTAGGACTGAGTGATCTTTATTGGTTACCATCCCAACTAGGACTGAGTGATCTTTATTGGTTACCATCCCAACTAGAACTGAGTGATCTTTATAGGTTACCATCCCCAACTGACCGACACTGTTCAAATAACTTTCCTCGTCCACCGTACTGTCCGTGGTGTCAGAATTACTGACATTCTTTACATCTCTCCTTTATTCCATTCTGGTCGAATGAGCAAGTCTTACACACACACACTCCCACCTCGCTGCCTTTCACTCTCAGTAATGTGGGCCTGGGGGGGGGGAGGAAAGGTCTCTCTTCTAAATCTCTAGTCTACTGTGTCAGTGCTAGGTCTCCCCCGAGTTGGGGTATATAAAATTGAACTTTAACGAAGTCCACAACAAGCATGATATTATTTTCTTAATATCTGTCAAAGCCTCACCATGTTGATAAAACTTCATAAAAAATAACTGCAAGATTGTGATCTCTGTGTCTCAGTTATAACTGCAAGTTTGTGATCTCTGTGTCTCAGTTATAACTGCAAGATTGTGATCTCTGTGTCTCAGTTATAACTGCAAGTTTGTGATCTCTGTGACTCAGTTATAACTGCAAGTTTGTGATCTCTGTGTCTCAATTATAACTGCAAGTTTGTGATCTCTGTGTCTCAGTTATAACTGCAAGATTGTGATCTCTGTGTCTCAGTTATAACTGCAAGTTTGTGATCTCTGTGTCTCAGTTATAACTGCAAGTTTGTGATCTATGTGTCTTAGTTATAACTGCAAGATTGTGATCTCTGTGTCTCAGTTATAATCTAACAAACATCATCTATTTGGAAATTTGTGTTATCGACAAGTGTACCTTTTCTTTTCCTGAGAAGAATTTTCTGGGATCAAGTATTGAATGTATAGGTCAGGTTCATTAAGATATAAATAATATATTGCTATTTATAGATCATCAAGCCGCGCAGGATATTAGCATAATTAACTCAATGACAATATTTTAAGTTATAAACACAGCTTCTTGTTTGTTTTTTCTCACTCTCTCTCTCTCTTTATATACAGGGTGCTTCAAAAAAATGTATACACACTTTAAACTATTGTAGTTTTCCCGCTCTACAAGGCTAATGTCATATTTCTTCGCCAGGTGTCAGCATAATCGTCCCTCTATGTTATATTGTCAGTTGGAATTTGTAATATCAACATGGGGGGGCGTACGTTTGAGTTTTGAAGAACGTAAGCAGGTTATTAAGTGGTACTGGAAGTTTGAGATTGTAAATGAAGTTCAAAGACAGTGGAGAAGGGAGTATGATACAGAACCACCTTCAAGATTAACAATTACACGCATACGAGACAAATTCGAAGTTCATGGAACTGTGTGAGATGTGCATAAAGGTCATTCAGGTCGGTCTCGAACAGCTACAAGTGATGAGTCATCAACGGCAGTCTTGGAACTGTTTCAACGCTCTCCTAACAAATCTTCAAGGCAAGGGGCACGTGAAAGTGATGTACATGTACATGTAAGTGCTAGCAGCGTGCTACGCATTCTGAAGAGAGGCAAGTATCGTGTTTACATTCCAAGGCTGGTGCAACAGCTAAATGACGACGATCCAGATCGAAGGTTGCAATTTTGTGAATGGATTCAGGAGATGGTAATACGTGAACCGGGATTTATGGGTAGCATCATTTGGTCGGATGAAGCCCAATTCAAACTTAATGGAACAGTCAATAGGCACAATATACTGGGGTGAAGAAAATCCTCACATTACAATTGAAAAAGATGTAAATTTGCCTGGTGTAAATGTATGGTGCGGTTTGTCTTCAAGGGGACTCATTGGACCTTTTCGATTTGAAGGCACTGGTATTAATTACCTAACAATGCTTGCTGATTCCATATTTCCTGCCATTCGTGCATTATACGGTAATGATAATTTTTATTTTCAACAAGATGGTGCCCCGCCGCACTATCACAGGGACGTACGAGCTTACCTGGATCAAAATTTGCCGGGCCAGTGGATAGGACGCAGGGGGCCAATCGAGTTTCCAGCACGCTCTCCAGACTTTACACCACTGGATTTCTTCTTATGGGGCACAGTTAAAGATGAGGTGTACAAACGTAAACCACGTAACCAAAGACATTCTTTGGAATGAGATTCAAGCCGTGTGTAGAGAAATCTCATTGGACGTTTTGATACGATGTACAGAATCAGTGGTGACTCGTACTCAGAATTGTATTGATGCTGCAGGTCACCAATTTGAACAGTATTAACATTTGTTATTTATGTTTCATTTACATTGGACTTTCAGCTTTCTAATTTCCTGAAATTTAACTTTGTAGAACGGTAAATAAATTTTCTATGGAAGTTCAAAGTGTGTATACATTTTTTTGAAGCACCCTGTATATATATATATATATATATATATATATATATATATATATATATATATATATATATAACTGCATTTAAAATAAAATCATTGACCATATTTTCAAAATAGTAACTCTTATTGTTGTTTCAGTTTCTTTGTGTTACAAACTTTTAATTGTATTTCCATATGAAACTCTCTGATACAATGTATTCTTAAACAACATCTTCACTGAAATCAACATATTGAGAGAAATTTGTATAATCTTATCTAACAGATTTTACAAAAAAATACGTGCATTGTAACATTCTACTTTCAATAAATTATTGTACAGTAAAGTATAAGAGATACTCATATCATGCTTTCAGTTTCTAAAGTTCTATTACGACACAGTGTTGACCCAACCTATTAGAGCAGTGGTCCCCAACCCCGGGCCACGGACCGGCACCGGTCCGTGGAACGAAAGTTACTAGGCCGCCCAAGAAACATTGAATTTTTTATTTTTTTATTTATTTATCTCGTGATTATACTGCTTTCCATGGACGAAAAATAATTAACTCCCCAACCCCCATCCAGCGGGCCGCGGTGAAATTATCAACGCTGACCGGTCCGTGGCGAGAAAAAGGTTGGGGACCACTGTATTGGAGTATTTCTTTCAATACAATAATACCGTTTGTTATTTTACTTTATCTCAGAGGAAGTAAATTATGCATTGTTTCAGCTATTCATTGTATTATTTATCATAGCTCTGTTTTCAATCAATGACCGACATGTTCCAGGCTTTCTTTGATCTTTAATTAAAGGAAGGAATCTTTCATCCATTGCAGTGGAGGTCAGGAATAAATCAACGGGCTGATATTTTTTAATGCCATATACACTTTTTTTTAAAGCTCTGATGCCAGTTCTATTTTTCTAATGCGGCCCATCACAGCGGTTTGAGCTGAAATTTGTTTATATAATTAAACATATTTATTTAAAAAATCATGAAGCGTGTACATAGTAAAAACCAAGAAGTTGAGTGAAGGTTGGTAGTAAATGTAAGTGGTGGGGGTGGAGGGGAGGCAGGGTTCCAGAGGACCAGGGTAGTGTCAAACTGACATTTAATCCAGAGGACCATAAGAATATCACACTGACATTTAATCCAGAGGACCAGAGGAATATCAAATTGACATTTAATCCAGAGGACCAGAGGAATGTCAAACTGACATTTGATCCAGAGGACCAGAGGAGTGACAAACTGACATTTAATCCAGAGGACCAGAGGATTGTCAAACTGACATTTAATCCAGAGGACCAAAGGAATGTCAAACTAACATTTATCCACAGGACCAGAGGATTGTCAAACTGACATTTAATCCAGAGGACCAGAGGAATATCAAAATGACATTTGATTCAGAGGACCATAAGAATATCACACTGACATTTAATCCAGAGGACCAGAGGAATATCAAATTTACATTTAATCCAGAGGACCAGAGGAGTGTCAAACTGACATTTAATCCAGAGGACCAGAGAATTGTCAAACTGACATTAATCCAGAGGACCAGAGGATTGTCAAACTGACATTTAATCCAGAGGACCAGAGGAATGTCAAACTGACATTTAATCCAGAGGACCAGAGGAGTGTCAAACTGACATTTAATCTAGAGGACCAGAGGAGTGTCAAACTGACATTTAATCCAGAGGACCAGAGGACTGTCAAATTGACATTTAATCCAGAGGACCAGAGGACTGTCAAACTGACATTTAATCCAGAGGACCAGAGGAATGTCAAACTGACATTTAATCCAGAGGACCAGAGGAGTGTCAAACTGACATTTAATCCAGAGGACCAGAGGATTGTCAAACTGACATTTAATCCAGAGGACCAGAGGATTGTCAAACTGACATTTAATCCAGAGGACCATAAGAATATCACACTGACATTTAATCCATTGGACCAGAGGAATATCAAATTGACATCATTTAATCCAGAGGACCAGAGGAGTGTCAAACTGACATTTAATCCAGAGGTCTAGAGGAATGTCAAACTGACATTTAATCCAGAGGACCAGAGGAGTGTCAAACTGACATTTAATCCAGAGGACCAGAGGATTGTCAAACTGACATTAATCCAGAGGACCAGAGGATTGTCAAACTGACATTTAATCCAGAGTACCAGAGGAGTTTCAAACTGACATTTAATCCAGAGGACCAGAGGATTGTCAAACTGACATTAAATCCAGAGGACCAGAGGATTGTCAAACTGACATTAAATCCAGAGGACCAGAGGAGTGTCAAACTGACATTTAAACCAGAGGACCAGGGGAATATCAAAATGACATTTGATTCAGAGGACCATAAGAATATCACACTGACATTAAATCCAGAGGACCAGAGGAGTGTCAAACTGACATTTAATCCAGAGGACCAGAGGACTGTCAAACTGACATTTAATCCAGATGACCAGAAGAATATCACACTGACATTTAATCCAGAGGACCAGAGGAATGTCCAACTGACATTTAATACTGGGCTCAATGTGCATCAGTTGTAGGGGGCCTTTGAAATAGCAACAGTTAAATCTGGTCGGTTGGTATTAAATCACCAATATAGTCCGAAAGAAATGCCGATTGGTGAAGTGGGTGGATGTAAGACTTGTAATAGAAAATACCACTTGGTGATACCTGATACACAAATACTGACATATGTAGTCTATGGAACTTAGCTGGATGAATACGGTGAGAAAATTTCCCGTCATAGAAGTAAATGGGATCTCACTTACTAGGTGAAACATACTAAGTCATACGTATGATTGATGATTTTAGTTTTAATCCTACCACAGTTTGTGTGTAACAAGAGAGATTTTGTCATTATATTTCAGTTTATTAAAAAAATGTATTATTATTTAATAGTAAGCAATTTATACGAATATATTACACACTGCAAAAAATGGTGAAAAACAGACAGATCACCAGAAAAAAAAACATATAAAAGACAATGATCCGACCAGCTGTAACATATATTAGTGAAACATGGTCCATAGTAAATAAGCAGAAAAAATGTTAAACACTTGGGAAAGGAAAATATTTAGGAAAATATATAGACCGGTAAAGGACAGTAACGAGTGGAGAAGTAGAACCAATTCAGAACTGTACGAACTATTTTCGAAGAACCAAATACAACAGCTGAAATTAAAATGAACAGATTGAGGTGGGTAGGGGATATAGTAAACATAGAAAAGAACAGAGGTCCAAAAGCAATATATAAGGCAATACCCAATGAGAAACGGCCTAAGGTCAGTCCAAGATGCAGATGGTTAGAGGAGGTGGAGTAATACCTTAAAGCCATAGAAGTGAGAGAGTGGATGAAGAAGACCATGGATCGGGAAAAGTGGAGAAGTGTAGTACGCCAGGGCCCTAAATGGGCTGTTGAGCCATAGAAAGAATTAGAAGATGTAATTTATTAATCAACTAATGAAGTGTCAGGAAAACCAATACATATAATTATTTGTTTGTGCTAAAGCAGACCATCTCGATGTGGCCCACGGCACAAAACTTTGACACACCTCTGTTCTCTATTTACAACATGGAAATTAAATAAAAGGGAATGTCTCACATCTTTCAACAATCACACTTTATGAATTCATTGATATATTAGGCTGGAAGGTTTTGAAACAAAAACAGTTTTGTGATAAAGGTAAAATATTTGAAATTAACATCGACTCAACCCTTTGATTTAACTCATTCACTCTGTTCTCAACTTTGGTAATGCATTTGAGAAATGTCTTCAATTTAACCCGATTGAGCATCATATTAGAAATAAATATTTGGTACTTACTTTAGAACTTTAAGGAACAGACATAACAAGTGTCAGAGGACACTGACACCAGTATGTTATGACAGTCATATGACAGACATTTATTATATGGTATTTAAGCAAGATCCAAAGAGTTTTTTTTTTTCCTTTAGGCAGAATGGGCTCAATGCGCTGCCCTTAAACTTAGCTTGCATAGCAGACAATAAAATTTTGCTTGCATAGCAGACGATAAAAGTTATTAGCAGTAGGGAAAGATTTACATATTTTACAGTCAGTTAATTATTTTTTCAACCTTCATTGAAGAGTGGTTCAAAATTTAAAGAATCGGTACATGAGTTCAAAAATCATTAGCTCTACATAGTCTATTGAGAGGAACGATGGCCGTGCGGTAAAGTGCTCGAATGTAGAGCTGAGGGTCCCTGGTTATATCTCCGGTGAGGATTAATGGATATTTTAGGTCTTGGCGAAAGTTCCCGCTATATATCTCCCGTAGTGCCTCCATGGCCAAAACACTTTCTGCTATGGCGGGGATGCAGCAAGCGTACTATATAATCGTCACATTAGAGGTTATAGGTTCTAAGAGATTTTATCCCATCCTTACAGATACTTCACACACAGTGTGTATAAGAAACAATGACGTCTTCTAAAAGTACAAATGACTTATCAGATCATCGAACAAACTGGAATAACCTATAACCAAAATATTCATAGGCATAGTT
>JAGDYQ010000050.1:2442269-2502417 GCA_021962125.1 Bulinus truncatus
CAATACAAGTTATACTATTGTCGGCACTGGATGAACAGTTCTAGACACACACGATACATCAAAGTATAATTCAGTTTAATGAGGATTTAATTGCCAGAGAGCTTACAATGAAGATGCTAAAATTATGACAGTAAAAAGTTTCTCGTTTACACAATAAAACATAATTACCATACTATTAACCTATATCTTAACCTTTTGACTTTCTTGATAGAGGAGATCGTTGAAAGGCAATCTTTTGAGATGAAGCACCATGTTTTAATTACAACTTACAGGAGACTGTGATTTATGTCCCCTTTATATCCAGTTATCTCCCTTGTTTAGCTGGACAGCATCAATGAAACAGAATCGATTTTTTTTTATTTGTTTCTTTCCCTTTCAGTGAAAAAAAAAATCGGGTTGAGCAAAAGTACGACACAAAAACCCAGTTCTTCACGGTGGATTGAGTTAATTAGAATCAACTTTCAATCGTTGACAGGAAATTGATTTTTCTGGCAATAAATTTCTTTCCCACCTATTGGTAAAGCTCCTTATTCGCATGTAAAGTATGATGCGATCCATCAAAACTTGAACCTTTCTACACTTAGTTTTACAATGTCATTCATTCATCTAGCAGGACAATAATAATAATAACAGTGAGACAGAATAAAATTCTCAATGTATGTAACCAGCAGTACAATGTGGTATTATTCTCACCGTATTTAAACAGTATGGTATTATTCTCACTGTATTTAACCAGAAGGACAGTTTGGAATTATTCTCACTGTATTTAGCCAGGAGAACAGTATGGTATTATTCTCACTGTATTTAACCAGAAGGACATTTTGGAATTATTCTCACTGTATTTAACCAGGAGAACAGTTTGGTATAATTCTCACTGTATTTAACCAGTATGGTATTATTATCACCGTATTTAACCAGTATGGTATTATTCTCACTGTATTTAACCAGGATGACAGTTTGATATTATTCGCACTGTATTTAACCAGGAGGACAGTTTGGTATTATTCTCACTGTATTTAACCAGGAGTACAGTGTGGTATTATTCACACTGTATTTAACCAGTATGGTATTATTCTCACTGTATTTTACCAGGAGGACAGTTTGGTATTATTCTCACTGTATTTGACCAGTATGGTATTATTCTCACTGTATTTAACCAGGATGATATATGTATATTAGGGTGATAACTATTTTCATTATTTTTCGTAACGAAACTGAAACCCCTCACATTCGAGGAACAATTATATGTAGATGACAGTAGCAACATTAATTTTTTTTTAAATTGAAAAAAGTTCCCCCTATTTTTAATTTTTCGTTCACATATCGCGCAGTTTGAACTCGCCCCAGCTTGGGGTGAGTTCACAATATATAACTATTTCATTATTGTTATAACTTCTTTTATTTTCTGTTTCAGGTGCAAATATATAATATATATTCTGGAATATTTTAGAACATTGTGGAATATTTTTGAATATTTTGGATAAACTATCTCGTTTTCAGTGCAAGATTGCAAGTCTTACTGTCAGGATAGTGAAAGTAGATAGACATGGATAGATAGAAAGACATATTGTTAGACAGATAGACAGATAGGCTAAACAATCTCACACGGATGCCTACAAACCGTCAAATTCTTGGAAACTTCACTTTTCTGTTCAATAGCCAGAAACGGCGACTGGATCGAATCAAAATTATGATTACGGATATAGAATTGCTTTGGAGGGAAATTCTAGACTTTCCACTATTATCCAGCGCACTCATCAGAAAGAAACTCAATTGCCTGATTGATTTATATGACAAAAACAAAAAGAATCCGTCTGATAAATTTACTACAACACTTTCTCAGTTATCTGATGTCACCAACGTTAATGGAGAATGGAAAAGCACGGAGGATAAAGAACTCTACCAGAGGCAAGTTAAGAGTGGAGGAAAGATTGGTTATTCAATGGTCAAACAAGCCCCTTTGGAATCAATCCACCCAAGAAAACGAATCCGACTATCAAAAACCCAATCACAAGCCAGCTCTTCTCAATCGCAACCTATACAAACACATACAACTGTCTCAGAATCTTCGGATTCTGAAACCTCTGCTTCTTCACCCGACTTGCCAACCTATTCTTCCACGTCATCTTCTCCTGAATGCAAACCGAAATACCAAAGAGCAAGCACTACAACAGCGGGTTTGCTAGTACTGCAAAACAACATTTCTACACATAAAGCATATGATGTTCTTGCAACCATTGCTGAACAGGGTCACGATGTGCCAGTTCCAAGTCAGGCGGGTGTCTGGAAACGAGTAATCTCTGTAGGACGTAAAATGAAAACCAAAATTGTTCAAAAACTTCAAAGCAAAGAACTCTATTGTCTCCAGTTTGATGGTAAAAGAGTTCAAGGGGAAGAGTATCAAGTAGTTCTGCTGAAAAATATGACAACCGAAATCAAACTTGGTATTATTAAATGTGAGAGTGGTTCTGCCGCGGCCATTCACAAGGAACTACATCAGCTACTTGATGAATATGATGCTTGGAAAAATATTGGCATGATAATATGCGACACGACCGCAGTAAATACTGGTCGTTTGCATGGGATTGTAAAGCTCATACAGGATGATGTCTTGAGCAAGGGCTTTCAGGAAGCCACAATATATTGGGTGTCAGCACCATGTACTCGGACCTCCTTTTTGAAACATGTCATGAATTTTTTTATCCAAGAGCCAACGAGCAAACCAAAACTCAACTATTCCTTCATTGACCAATTAACACAAAACTATGTCACTCTTCAGGCTGATTACCGCCTCGTTGCGACAGATGATGTTAGCACAGACGAGAACCCTGGATGTTCTTATATGAATTATGTCAGGCATATCGTCATTACAAAACAACTTCACGTTGGCCTCGCATCAACTGGAAGAAACTACCAAATTTACACCAGGCAAGATGGAACTCACGTGCGATATATACTGTTATATCCTTTTTTCTGATACCAGAGTGGCGCAACATCCTCACTCCTGCCTGCAACTTCATCTGCTACGAATGGGCAAATGCTTGGTTCCATTCTCAACACTATAATGAAGCGTCCTTCAATGAACTGTTTACCTCACTCATCAGGATAAAATGCAAGAAGGCAATTAAGTGTTTAAAGACCCATTGGTCAGTCGAAAAGTCATTAATTGACATTCCCAGATCTAACCAAATTGCTGAACGTGCTGTGAAACTGATGGAGGAACTTCATGCAAAATCGAGAAAATTTCAATTTTTGAATCTGAAGTTCATAGGAAAAAATATGTTTTAAACATTTCTTGTACATTCTGTACATATTACTAACTGATCTGTATCTTATTTGTTAATAAAAGTTGATTAGTTATTATTATTACTCTTTTGAGTTAAGCTAAAAAAAATAATGTCCTTTTTTTTGAAAAAAGAAATATTTTTCCACTTTTTTCTTCCGAAAAAGGGGGAGGAGGGGGAACTTTTTTTAAAAAAATCAAAAATGCAATTGATATTCTTAAATTACACATAAAAGTTCCTCGATTGCAAGTGGTTTCATAAAAATATTTTTTTTGTTATCACCCTAATGTATATATGTAAATATATATATATATATTGAATTTGAAAAAATGCTCTTCTGGTCTATAGTATTGGTGTTTATGGTTTATAAAACTGGAGATATTACAAGATGTAATGTTAAAACATATGCCCAACATTAAGAGTATTGAAAGGAATTTTTTAGCACTTCAATAACAGTCACAGACTTCCTTTCTTTTTATGGGCTCTAAACATAAGTACAATTTGGTACCATGGGGGATAAGGGTTGATTGTAAATTTTGGGTCCCAAATAATCTTTGAAATTGGGGTCCTTTTACTTAAACTGTTCAGGGATGTTAGCCCCTGGGCGCTGGTTAAATACTAAGAATGTCCATCATTGGGTCAGAACTGTAAGCTATGTATGGCTATTAGAATGGGGAAACTTGCTGAGAGTATTCCTTCAAGAAATATTAAATATATATTGAATTCTAGGACGAAGTAGAAAATCTGCAGCTGCAAATAATAAGATACCAAAGAATGTTCATTGGGAAAATAAAGCTCCCACGGGGGTGTGGCGTGTGGCGTGGGCTGAATTAAGTCCTTTCAAATTAACTCAAGTATTCACAGTTCTGTTTTAATCTGATTTAAGATCAAAGTGGATGTAAGATGGTTAAAGTTCTGTTTTAATCTGACTTAAGATCAAAGTGGATGTAAGATGGTTAAAGTTCTGTTTTAATCTGATTTAAGATCAAAGTGGATGTAAGATGGTTAAGTTCTGTTTTAATCTGATTTAAGATCAAAGTGGATGTACAATGGTTTAAGTTCTGTTTTAATCTGATATAAGATCAAAGTGGATGTAAGATGGTTTAAGTTCTGTTTTAATCTGATTTAAGATCAAAGTGGACGTAAGATGGTTAAAGTTCTGTTTTAATCTGATTTAAGATCAAAGTGGACTTAAGATGGTTAAAGTTCTGTTTTAATCTGATTTAAGATCAAAGTGGATGTAAGATGGTTAAATTCTGTTTTAATCTGATTTAAGATCAAAGTGGACGTAAGATGGTTAAAGTTCTGTTTTAATCTGATTTAAGATCAAAGTGGATGTAAGATGGTTAAAGTTCTGTTTTAATCTGATTTAAGATCAAAGTGGATGTAAGATGGTTAAAGTTCTGTTTTAATCTGATTTAAGATCAAAGTGGATGTAAGATGGTTAAGTTCTGTTTTAATCTGATTTAAGATCAAAGTGGATGTACGATGGTTAAAGTTCTGTTTTAATCTGATTTAAGATCAAAGTGGATGTAAGATGGTTAAGTTCTGTTTTAATCTGATTTAAGATCAAAGTGGATGTAAGATGGTTAAAGTTCTGTTTTAATCTGATTTAAGATCAAAGTGGATGTAAGATGGTTAAAGTTCTGTTTTAATCTGATTTAAGATCAAAGTGGATGTAAGATAGTTAAAGTTCTGTTTTAATCTGATTTAAGATCAAAGTGGATGTAAGATGGTTAAGTTCTGTTTTAATCTGACTTAAGATCAAAGTGGATGTACGATGGTTAAAGTTCTGTTTTAATCTGATTTAAGATCAAAGTGGATGTAAGATGGTTAAGTTCTGTTTTAATCTGATTTAAGATCAAAGTGGATGTACGATGGTTTAAGTTCTGTTTAAATCTGATTTAAGATCAAAGTGGATGTAAGATGGTTAAAGTTCTGTTTTAATCTGATTTAAGATCAAAGTGGACGTAAGATGGTTAAAATTCTGTTTTAATCTGATTTAAGATCAAAGTGGACTTAAGATGGTTAAAGTTCTGTTTTAATCTGATATAAGATCAAAGTGGATGTAAGATGGTTAAAGTTCTGTTTTAATCTGATTTAAGATCAAAGTGGACTTAAGATGGTTAAAGTTCTGTTTTAATCTGATTTAAGATCAAAGTGGACGTAAGATGGTTAAAGTTCTGTTTTAATCTGATTTAAGATCAAAGTGGATGTAAGATGGTTAAAGTTCTTTTTTAATCTGACTTAAGATCAAAGTGGATGTAAGATGGTTAAAGTTCTGTTTTAATCTGATTTAAGATCAAAGTGGATGTAAGATGGTTAAGTTCTGTTTTAATCTGATTTAAGATCAAAGTGGATGTACAATGGTTTAAGTTCTGTTTTAATCCGATATAAGATCAAAGTGGATGTAAGATGGTTTAAGTTCTGTTTTAATCTGATTTCAGATCAAAGTGGACGTAAGATGGTTAAAGTTCTGTTTTAATCTGATTTAAGATCAAAGTGGACTTAAGATGGTTAAAGTTCTGTTTTAATCTGATTTAAGATCAAAGTGGATGTAAGATGGTTAAATTCTGTTTTAATCTGATTTAAGATCAAAGTGGACGTAAGATGGTTAAAGTTCTGTTTTAATCTGATTTAAGATAAAGTGGATGTAAGATGGTTAAAGTTCTGTTTTAATCTGATTTAAGATCAAAGTGGATGTAAGATGGTTAAAGTTCTGTTTTAATCTGATCTAAGATCAAAGTGGACTTAAGATGGTTAAAGTTCTGTTTTAATCTGATTTAAGATCAAAGTGGATGTACGATGGTTTAAGTTCTGTTTTAATCTGATTTAAGATCAAAGTGGATGTAAGATGGTTAAAGTTCTGTTTTAATCTGATTTAAGATCAAAGTGGATGTAAGATAGTTAAAGTTCTGTTTTAATCTGATTTAAGATCAAAGTGGTTGTAAGATGGTTAAGTTCTGTTTTAATCTGATTTAAGATCAAAGTGGATGTACGATGGTTTAAGTTCTGTTTTAATCTGATTTAAGATCAAAGTGGATGTAAGATGGTTAAAGTTCTGTTTTAATCTGATTTAAGATCAAAGTGGACGTAAGATGGTTAAAGTTCTGTTTTAATCTGATTTAAGATCAAAGTGGACTTAAGATGGTTAAAGTTCTGTTTTAATCTGATTTAAGATCAAAGTGGATGTAAGATGGTTAAAGTTCTGTTTTAATCTGACTTAAAATCAAAGTGGATGTAAGATGGTTAAAGTTCTGTTTTAATCTGATTTAAGATCAAAGTGGATGTAAGATGGTTAAGTTCTGTTTTAATCTGATTTAAGATCAAAGTGGATGTACAATGGTTTAAGTTCTGTTTTAATCCGATATAAGATCAAAGTGGATGTAAGATGGTTTAAGTTCTGTTTTAATCTGATTTAAGATCAAAGTGGACGTAAGATGGTTAAAGTTCTGTTTTAATCTGATTTAAGATCAAAGTGGATGTAAGATGGTTAAAGTTCTGTTTTAATCTGACTTAAGATCAAAGTGGATGTAAGATGGTTAAAGTTCTGTTTTAATCTGATTTAAGATCAAAGTGGATGTAAGATGGTTAAGTTCTGTTTTAATCTGATTTAAGATCAAAGTGGATGTACAATGGTTTAAGTTCGGTTTTAATCTGATATAAGATCAAAGTGGATGTAAGATGGTTTAAGTTCTGTTTTAATCTGATTTAAGATCAAAGTGGACGTAAGATGGTTAAAGTTCTGTTTTAATCTGACTTAAGATCAAAGTGGATGTAAGATGGTTAAAGTTCTGTTTTAATCTGATTTAAGATCAAAGTGGATGTAAGATGGTTAAGTTCTGTTTTAATCTGATTTAAGATCAAAGTGGATGTACAATGGTTTAAGTTCTGTTTTAATCTGATATAAGATCAAAGCGGATGTAAGATGGTTTAAGTTCTGTTTTAATCTGATTTCAGATCAAAGTGGACGTAAGATGGTTAAAGTTCTGTTTTAATCTGATTTAAGATCAAAGTGGACTTAAGATGGTTAAAGTTCTGTTTTAATCTGATTTAAGATCAAAGTGGATGTAAGATGGTTAAATTCTGTTTTAATCTGATTTAAGATCAAAGTGGACGTAAGATGGTTAAAGTTCTGTTTTAATCTGATTTAAGATCAAAGTGGATGTAAGATGGTTAAAGTTCTGTTTTAATCTGATTTAAGATCAAAGTGGATGTAAGATGGTTAAAGTTCTGTTTTAATCTGATTTAAGATCAAAGTGGATGTAAGATGGTTAAAGTTCTGTTTTAATCTGATTTAAGATCAAAGTGGATGTACGATGGTTTAAGTTCTGTTTTAATCTGATTTAAGATCAAAGTGGATGTAAGATGGTTAAAGTTCTGTTTTAATCTGATTTAAGATCAAAGTGGATGTAAGATAGTTAAAGTTCTGTTTTAATCTGATTTAAGATCAAAGTGGTTGTAAGATGGTTAAGTTCTGTTTTAATCTGATTTAAGATCAAAGTGGATGTACGATGGTTTAAGTTCTGTTTTAATCTGATTTAAGATCAAAGTGGATGTAAGATGGTTAAAGTTCTGTTTTAATCTGATTTAAGATCAAAGTGGACGTAAGATGGTTAAAGTTCTGTTTTAATCTGATTTAAGATCAAAGTGGACTTAAGATGGTTAAAGTTCTGTTTTAATCTGATTTAAGATCAAAGTGGATGTAAGATGGTTAAAGTTCTGTTTTAATCTGACTTAAGATCAAAGTGGATGTAAGATGGTTAAAGTTCTGTTTTAATCTGATTTAAGATCAAAGTGGATGTAAGATGGTTAAGTTCTGTTTTAATCTGATTTAAGATCAAAGTGGATGTACAATGGTTTAAGTTCTGTTTTAATCCGATATAAGATCAAAGTGGATGTAAGATGGTTTAAGTTCTGTTTTAATCTGATTTGAGATCAAAGTGGACGTAAGATGGTTAAAGTTCTGTTTTAATCTGATTTAAGATCAAAGTGGATGTAAGATGGTTAAAGTTCTGTTTTAATCTGACTTAAGATCAAAGTGGATGTAAGATGGTTAAAGTTCTGTTTTAATCTGATTTAAGATCAAAGTGGATGTAAGATGGTTAAGTTCTGTTTTAATCTGATTTAAGATCAAAGTGGATGTACAATGGTTTAAGTTCTGTTTTAATCTGATATAAGATCAAAGTGGATGTAAGATGGTTTAAGTTCTGTTTTAATCTGATTTAAGATCAAAGTGGACGTAAGATGGTTAAAGTTCTGTTTTAATCTGACTTAAGATCAAAGTGGATGTTAGATGGTTAAAGTTCTGTTTTAATCTGATTTAAGATCAAAGTGGATGTAAGATGGTTAAGTTCTGTTTTAATCTGATTTAAGATCAAAGTGGATGTACAATGGTTTAAGTTCTGTTTTAATCTGATATAAGATCAAAGTGGATGTAAGATGGTTTAAGTTCTGTTTTAATCTGATTTCAGATCAAAGTGGACGTAAGATGGTTAAAGTTCTGTTTTAATCTGATTTAAGATCAAAGTGGACTTAAGATGGTTAAAGTTCTGTTTTAATCTGATTTAAGATCAAAGTGGATGTAAGATGGTTAAATTCTGTTTTAATCTGATTTAAGATCAAAGTGGACGTAAGATGGTTAAAGTTCTGTTTTAATCTGATTTAAGATCAAAGTGGATGTAAGATGGTTAAAGTTCTGTTTTAATCTGATTTAAGATCAAAGTGGATGTAAGATGGTTAAAGTTCTGTTTTAATCTGA
Organism: Bulinus truncatus; assembly: GCA_021962125.1. Taxonomy (NCBI): domain Eukaryota; kingdom Metazoa; phylum Mollusca; class Gastropoda; family Planorbidae; genus Bulinus; species Bulinus truncatus. The sequence continues at coordinate 2,451,315 of JAGDYQ010000050.1, forward strand.
TCTAAGATAAAAGTGGATTTAAGATGGTTAAAGTTCTGTTTTAATCTGATTTAAGATCAAAGTGGATGTACGATGGTTTAAGTTCTGTTTTAATCTGATTTAAGATCAAAGTGGATGTAAGATGGTTAAAGTTCTGTTTTAATCTGATTTAAGATCAAAGTGGATGTAAGATAGTTAAAGTTCTGTTTTAATCTGATTTAAGATCAAAGTGGTTGTAAGATGGTTAAGTTCTGTTTTAATCTGATTTAAGATCAAAGTGGATGTACGATGGTTTAAGTTCTGTTTTAATCTGATTTAAGATCAAAGTGGATGTAAGATGGTTAAAGTTCTGTTTTAATCTGATTTAAGATCAAAGTGGACGTAAGATGGTTAAAGTTCTGTTTTAATCTGATTTAAGATCAAAGTGGACTTAAGATGGTTAAAGTTCTGTTTTAATCTGATTTAAGATCAAAGTGGATGTAAGATGGTTAAAGTTCTGTTTTAATCTGACTTAAGATCAAAGTGGATGTAAGATGGTTAAAGTTCTGTTTTAATCTGATTTAAGATCAAAGTGGATGTAAGATGGTTAAATTCTGTTTTAATCTGATTTAAGATCAAAGTGGATGTACAATGGTTTAAGTTCTGTTTTAATCTGATATAAGATCAAAGTGGATGTAAGATGGTTTAAGTTCTGTTTTAATCTGATTTAAGATCAAAGTGGACGTAAGATGGTTAAAGTTCTGTTTTAATCTGACTTAAGATCAAAGTGGATGTAAGATGGTTAAAGTTCTGTTTTAATCTGATTTAAGATCAAAGTGGATGTAAGATGGTTAAGTTCTGTTTTAATCTGATTTAAGATCAAAGTGGATGTACAATGGTTTAAGTTCTGTTTTAATCTGATATAAGATCAAAGTGGATGTAAGATGGTTTAAGTTCTGTTTTAATCTGATTTCAGATCAAAGTGGACGTAAGATGGTTAAAGTTCTGTTTTAATCTGATTTAAGATCAAAGTGGACTTAAGATGGTTAAAGTTCTGTTTTAATCTGATTTAAGATCAAAGTGGATGTAAGATGGTTAAATTCTGTTTTAATCTGATTTAAGATCAAAGTGGACGTAAGATGGTTAAAGTTCTGTTTTAATCTGATTTAAGATCAAAGTGGATGTAAGATGGTTAAAGTTCTGTTTTAATCTGATTTAAGATCAAAGTGGATGTAAGATGGTTAAAGTTCTGTTTTAATCTGATCTAAGATCAAAGTGGACTTAAGATGGTTAAAGTTCTGTTTTAATCTGATTTAAGATCAAAGTGGATGTACGATGGTTTAAGTTCTGTTTTAATCTGATTTAAGATCAAAGTGGATGTAAGATGGTTAAAGTTCTGTTTTAATCTGATTTAAGATCAAAGTGGATGTAAGATAGTTAAAGTTCTGTTTTAATCTGATTTAAGATCAAAGTGGTTGTAAGATGGTTAAGTTCTGTTTTAATCTGATTTAAGATCAAAGTGGATGTACGATGGTTTAAGTTCTGTTTTAATCTGATTTAAGATCAAAGTGGATGTAAGATGGTTAAAGTTCTGTTTTAATCTGACTTAAGATCAAAGTGGATGTAAGATGGTTAAAGTTCTGTTTTAATCTGATTTAAGATCAAAGTGGATGTAAGATGGTTAAAGTTCTGTTTTAATCTGACTTAAGATCAAAGTGGATGTAAGATGGTTAAAGTTCTGTTTTAATCTGATTTAAGATCAAAGTGGATGTAAGATGGTTAAGTTCTGTTTTAATCTGATTTAAGATCAAAGTGGATGTAAGATGGTTAAAGTTCTGTTTTAATATGGCTTAAGATCAAAGTGGATGTAAGATGGTTAAAGTTCTGTTTTAATCTGATTTAAGATCAAAGTGGATGTAAGATGGTTAAGTTCTGTTTTAATCTGATTTAAGATCAAAGTGGATGTACAATGGTTTAAGTTCTGTTTTAATCTGATATAAGATCAAAGTGGATGTAAGATGGTTTAAGTTCTGTTTTAATCTGATTTAAGATCAAAGTGGACGTAAGATGGTTAAAGTTCTGTTTTAATCTGACTTAAGATCAAAGTGGATGTAAGATGGTTAAAGTTCTGTTTTAATCTGATTTAAGATCAAAGTGGATGTAAGATGGTTAAGTTCTGTTTTAATCTGATTTAAGATCAAAGTGGATGTACAATGGTTTAAGTTCTGTTTTAATCTGATATAAGATCAAAGTGGATGTAAGATGGTTTAAGTTCTGTTTTAATCTGATTTCAGATCAAAGTGGACGTAAGATGGTTAAAGTTCTGTTTTAATCTGATTTAAGATCAAAGTGGACTTAAGATGGTTAAAGTTCTGTTTTAATCTGATTTAAGATCAAAGTGGATGTAAGATGGTTAAATTCTGTTTTAATCTGATTTAAGATCAAAGTGGACGTAAGATGGTTAAAGTTCTGTTTTAATCTGATTTAAGATCAAAGTGGATGTAAGATGGTTAAAGTTCTGTTTTAATCTGATTTAAGATCAAAGTGGATGTAAGATGGTTAAAGTTCTGTTTTAATCTGATCTAAGATCAAAGTGGACTTAAGATGGTTAAAGTTCTGTTTTAATCTGATTTAAGATCAAAGTGGATGTACGATGGTTTAAGTTCTGTTTTAATCTGATTTAAGATCAAAGTGGATGTAAGATGGTTAAAGTTCTGTTTTAATCTGATTTAAGATCAAAGTGGATGTAAGATAGTTAAAGTTCTGTTTTAATCTGATTTAAGATCAAAGTGGTTGTAAGATGGTTAAGTTCTGTTTTAATCTGATTTAAGATCAAAGTGGATGTACGATGGTTTAAGTTCTGTTTTAATCTGATTTAAGATCAAAGTGGATGTAAGATGGTTAAAGTTCTGTTTTAATCTGATTTAAGATCAAAGTGGACGTAAGATGGTTAAAGTTCTGTTTTAATCTGATTTAAGATCAAAGTGGACTTAAGATGGTTAAAGTTCTGTTTTAATCTGATTTAAGATCAAAGTGGATGTAAGATGGTTAAAGTTCTGTTTTAATCTGATTTCAGATCAAAGTGGACGTAAGATGGTTAAAGTTCTGTTTTAATCTGATTTAAGATCAAAGTGGACTTAAGATGGTTAAAGTTCTGTTTTAATCTGATTTAAGATCAAAGTGGATGTAAGATGTTTAAATTCTGTTTTAATCTGATTTAAGATCAAAGTGGACGTAAGATGGTTAAAGTTCTGTTTTAATCTGATTTAAGATCAAAGTGGATGTAAGATGGTTAAAGTTCTGTTTTATTCTGATTTAAGATCAAAGTGGATGTAAGATGGTTAAAGTTCTGTTTTAATCTGATCTAAGATCAAAGTGGACTTAAGATGGTTAAAGTTCTGTTTTAATCTGATTTAAGATCAAAGTGGATGTACGATGGTTTAAGTTCTGTTTTAATCTGATTTAAGATCAAAGTGGATGTAAGATGGTTAAAGTTCTGTTTTAATCTGATTTAAGATCAAAGTGGATGTAAGATAGTTAAAGTTCTGTTTTAATCTGATTTAAGATCAAAGTGGTTGTAAGATGGTTAAGTTCTGTTTTAATCTGATTTAAGATCAAAGTGGATGTACGATGGTTTAAGTTCTGTTTTAATCTGATTTAAGATCAAAGTGGATGTAAGATGGTTAAAGTTCTGTTTTAATCTGATTTAAGATCAAAGTGGACGTAAGATGGTTAAAGTTCTGTTTTAATCTGATTTAAGATCAAAGTGGACTTAAGATGGTTAAAGTTCTGTTTTAATCTGATTTAAGATCAAAGTGGATGTAAGATGGTTAAAGTTCTGTTTTAATCTGATTTAAGATCAAAGTGGACGTAAGATGGTTAAAGTTCTGTTTTAATCTGATTTAAGATCAAAGTGGATGTAAGATGGTTAAAGTTCTGTTTTAATCTGATTTAAGATCAAAGTGGATGTAAGATGGTTAAGTTCTGTTTTAATCTGATTTAAGATCAAAGTGGATGTACAATGGTTTAAGTTCTGTTTTAATCTGATATAAGATCAAAGTGGATGTAAGATGGTTTAAGTTCTGTTTTAATCTGATTTAAGATCAAAGTGGACGTAAGATGGTTAAAGTTCTGTTTTAATCTGATTTAAGATCAAAGTGGACTTAAGATGGTTAAAGTTCTGTTTTAATCTGATTTAAGATCAAAGTGGATGTAAGATGGTTAAATTCTGTTTTAATCTGATTTAAGATCAAAGTGGACGTAAGATGGTTAAAGTTCTGTTTTAATCTGATTTAAGATCAAAGTGGATGTAAGATGGTTAAAGTTCTGTTTTAATCTGATTTAAGATCAAAGTGGATGTAAGATGGTTAAAGTTCTGTTTTAATCTGATCTAAGATCAAAGTGGATGTAAGATGGTTAAGTTCTGTTTTAATCTGATTTAAGATCAAAGTGGATGTACGATGGTTTAAGTTCTGTTTTAATCTGATTTAAATCAAAGTGGACGTAAGATGGTTAAAGTTCTGTTTTAATCTGATTTAAGATCAAAGCGGACTTAAGATGGTTAAAGTTCTGTTTTAATCTGATTTAAGATCAAAGTGGATGTAAGATGGTTAAAGTTCTGTTTTAATCTGATTTAAGATCAAAGTGGACGTAAGATGGTTAAAGTTCTGTTTTAATCTGATTTAAGATCAAAGTGGATGTAAGATGGTTAAAGTTCTGTTTTAATCTGATTTAAGATCAAAGTGGATGTAAGATGGTTAAAGTTCTGTTTTAATCTGATTTAAGATCAAAGTGGACGTAAGATGGTTAAGTTCTGTTTTAATCTGATTTAAGATCAAAGTGGACGTAAGATGGTTTGATTATGTTCAGAATAAGTTATATTGAGGAGGTGGGGGCTGAGGGAAGGGGGTAGAGAGTACGGAAAGTGATAGCAGTCAACTGTAACTATGGTGTGATAATCGAAGCAATTGTGGCGATGTCGCTTTTCGATGAATTTTGATATCAATAATACAAGGATTGAATGATGTACTTACGCTAGTGATGATGTCGATTGCTAGTGGGAGTTTGATATCAATAGTACAACGTTGTGATAATGCTAGATACAACAGTAGTAGTGATCTTTATTGATGGGCAGAAGAAGTCAGTAGTACATGTTGTATGGTTTTTAGAAACAATAGAATGATAGAATGTTGACAGAATATATAAATGCAATGTCAGTATGACTAAATCATGTTAAAAAATAATGACGGTTCTATCGTCAAATTGATGATACAGGTCTATGCTAATTTCAAAAGTAAGGTTATTAAAATTAATGATGGTCACAACATGTGGAAGAGTTTAATTTTTCTAGAGAATACTATAATTACGAAGATTGCAATTATGATAATGAGATGACTATATTTGACAGTAATCTGACCATTGCCTTGTCATCTAACACACTAACAAACACAATACACATAATGAAACTAACAAACCCCGAAATATCGCGTCACAGACCAGCCAAACTTTTATATCCAATTAAAAACCAGCCTTTGGGCCTCAACCTATTTATCTGGAGGTGGTGATGGGCGGAAGGGGTCAATCCATGAGCGCACGACGTGAATGGGTTCACCGCCAGATTCGACCACCATGCTACAGGGCAGTGTGTGGGTTTATTAGCTTGACCTGTTCCATAGTTCTGTCCAAATACATAGCATCACACACCGGCTGAACGACTAATGTTTCTGACAATTTCTCACACTGATAGGCCGAAGTTCGAGATGCAAAAGTGTTAATTACATTTGGTTACATTCGTTTTGACATCTTACATTACTGAGGACTAATGAGGCAGAAGCGTTTTCATAGAAATATACTTGAAACAAAATACAAATATGGGCAAAACTATTACCCAAATAATGGATTTGTCTTGTGATACTCTCAATAACCTGAGGGTTTTTAATGTCGTTTATGGCTTTTGCCGAAATTTTTTTCAAAAGTAAGGAAATGGAGCGACCATTATTTTAAATATTTTCATAATGTATAGTGCAAATTAACTGGCTTAACCAGTGTGAATACGTATACAAAGGGTAAAGGCTGTCCCTCTTATAACGACGTTCCTTGTTGGGACACGTTATTTTGTTCATAATGCAATTAAAAACAAGTTTAATACGTGATTAGTTAAATTAATAGAAATGTTCTAGACAATCATGTTCATCAGGAGTTGTTTATTTGCTCCACTTGAAATGTTGAGACCAGGTTTGACATTCTGGTTGGTTTACATTGCAAACAGTATTGCACAGCAACAAGGATAGGCAGTAACAACAAGATACTATTGTATTTTATGTTGACGAGTGCTTATTTCTGTGCTATTGTGTTTTATGTTGACCGGTGCTTATTTCTGTACTATTGTATTTTGTGTTGACCAGTGCTTATTTCTGTACTATTGTATTCTATGTTGACCAGTGTTTATTTCTGCACTATTGTATTCTATGTTGACCAGTGTTTATTTCTGTACTATTGTGTCTATTTTTATGATGTTTAATATAGAGAAATGATTTTTGTATGTTTTAAAATAAAATTGATCGAAACCAGAAATATATATTAAATTTACGCCAACATATGTTGTTTTTGTTTTGATAAAATGACCCACTCACAGTAAAAAGTGAGATAACTTTTAAGTTCCGTACATGCATCCAAAAAAAAAATTGTTTTCGATTTCATGACAGCTTAGTGATTTGTCTATGTGTCACGTGATATGCAATCGTTATATAATTGACACATCTGTATCGACTTTTTTTCACTCATAGACCAAAATTTCTAATCGAAATATTTGACAACTTTTGCAATGAACTCTAAACAATAAGTGTACTTACTCTATGAAAGTCTCAGATCAATGGTGAACTAAATTATTATTATTTAATTTTGGAGGACCATATATTTCTTTTAATTGGTATAATATATAAATATAAATTATTACTTTCATATATGACCCATCACTTTCACACATGAACTTTTCAAATATATTGTATTACTGTGTGCAGTTGTTTTTTCCGCAATTCCGTTTTCTTTAAACCACCATGTTTACTTTCTAAGGAAAATCAATTTATTTATTTTTCATATTTTATATATAAACAGTTTCCCCACAAAGACTACAATTTTGTTATTTTCTAAAGTCTAACTGCTAATAACTTTTTGTTTCAAATAACATTGTTAAATGTCAAAATACCCAAAAATAATTACTCGAATTTTTAATCCACACGAATTCAGGTGATTGTGTACTTTACTCTAAGTCCTACATCTGATTGTTTACATTCCACCAAGCCCTAGTTCTCAACCCTTTACTTAGGTTTAAATTACTATCACCCTGTCTACCTTTATATTCATCTAGTATACATTCCTAGACACCATTCAAATGAGTCAATTCCACACAGTTACAATGTTGTTTACAATCCGATGCTGATCTCCCACTGGCATTCCATTAAATCACAATACAGAGTCAAAGAAACTATGTTCAACAAAAGTTACTACAACCTCATCCAAGAGAAACTCAGCTCTGTGTTCCCTGCTGAATGTATTCAAATTACGACCCACATTTTATATAAAAATATGTTTTTAGTACTATCGGTTGTTGACTTCTTTAAATAAGTAAACAGAATCTGACCCAAACTTTACTTTTTGTAATAATCTCTACTGTTTATAATATCTATTGCTAATTTAGTACATACAAATGACTAATTATTGTTATAACTTTTACGGACATTATTCATTTAAAAAATAACATTAATTCTGCCCTTAAAGGCAATCGGAGCTAATAACGTGTTGGTTTCATCTGTTTCTGTTGCCATGACGTATTGAGGGACTGCGTGGCTTCTTTAACGCTAATCATTCTTTACTTTCGCCAACTAAAGTAAGGTACCCATTTGAATCGGAGTAGATTTACGGGACATGCACCCAACTTTCAAGGAACCTGGTAAAATTCCATTGGTTCTCAAAGAGGCCTTGACCCATGAACCTTTAATGTGCATAAAGGTTATATCGGCTTAATGCGCGATTGCATCCTACTAATAAACAGCTATCTTGTCGTCCGTCCGGTCGGCGGCGTGTGGGGATGCCGTCGCTATAAATAATCTATGACGTCATTTCCCGATACTACAATTTTTTTATTTTTTTGCAGAATGGGAACTCCGGCGCTATAAAGAAAAATCCTCTATGACGTCATTTCACAATGGTACAGTTTATCTATAAATAAATAAAATAATAATTCTGCACTTGATTTCGCGGAAATCGGCTGCGCATTTGACGAACAAAATGGCCGTGTTTAAGCACAAGCATTTTTTCATAATAACTATCTACGTTTGTGAAAACAAAACTTCCTACTTTTTTAAAACTTGCAATAGATCGAAAATCCTTTAGATTGGAGGTTTACGCATCTGATGGTACAATTTTTTATTAATTTAAATGTATACTATTTATAAATATTACATTGCTAACCACAGGCAATCTAAGCACAATCAAACTTTAAAACAAAACTTCCTACTTTTTTAAAATTTGCAATAGATCGAAAATCATTGGTGGTTTGGTATGGTTGGTTGGTTTGCTTTGGTTGATTGGTTAGCTTGTTTGGTTGGTTGTTTATTTTGGTTGATTTGATTGGTTGGTTCGGTTAGTATGTTTGGTTGGTTATTTGTTTTGGTTTAGTTGGTTAGCGTTGACGGGTAAAACGTAATTTGTGACGTATGAAATGTAGGTCATTTCTGCACATTAGGAAGGGGCATAAATCAGCACCTAATTGAACTAATTAATCGTTTTTAAAAATTCAGTAATTAAATTTATTAGGAAGGGGTTTCACATTACACCTAGATTGGGAGATGTAGGATGGTGTTAGGGCGATGTAGGATGATGTTTGGGCGATGTAAGATGGTGATGAGGCGATGTAGGATGGTTATGGTGGAAATGTAGGAATGGCCACACATAAAGTAAGTAAGAACCGTATGCAAAAAGGACATTGAATTGACTCACAATTGTTAACAAAATTTAGTCACGTAAAATACTTTTTTCAAAAACCTGATTCATGAGATCAGCAAGTAACCCAATGCGGGCACTGCTATTTTATTGTAAAAGAAAATAATGAACTAATCATATTGTTCAATTCTTTTAGGAATTCACTAAAGTACAGACGTGGGTTCAGATACAGCAAGTAATAATTTATTTACAATCAACAACTCATACAGCCCATGTTCTTTACTCCCGGCTTCATCATCACAACTATCGCTCAGTCTTGTCACAAAAGTAACCGGTTTCAATACGTAAATTATATAATCCAATGCTCTGGTCTACTGACATTCTCTGTTCGTAGTGCACAACCGAGGAACAGGAGATATTTATAACAATACTAGCTGTACCCTGCAAAACCTTTGCATAGAGTTATATCCCCTTATGCTTGATCGGTAGGTTAGGTTATTTTTTGGTTTCGGGCAGATCCGATTTTTTCATGGTTGTATTTTAAACTGGAATATTGTTGTACTAATTCTTTACTTTCGATTTAACGCACACTGGAAATGAGTATTATTATATATGATAGTTATACACTATACTTTAAATGTTTTATTATATTTGCATAGCTTAATGGTGACACAGCTGAAAAATTAAGTAATGATCCTGGTAAGAAGCAAACATATTTTTTAGGATGAAATTTGAAAACATTTCAATTTAGTGAATTAGTCTAGATTCGGAGATTTCACCCTTTAATTGTTGTGTAGCATCAGAGAAGGACTTCCGTAAAACTTTATTTGCCTTTGCTGCATTTCAGAAAACATATCCACCAAGTTAAAAACTTATTCTGATTTGAAACGATTGAAATTTAACACAGTCTGCAAAATCTTTGTAAATAAAAACGTCAACTTGAAAATAATTATTTAATGTCCCTTCTTGTGAGAATTTAACATGCACTTGTTTTTATTATGTTCTTAAAAATATATTGTGTAAAGTATTTGTAGATAGCCGAGATAGAGTTGCGATGTATTAAAAAGATGGCTGGTATATTAAAGAGATGGCTGGTGCTGTATTTGACCAACTAGTGTGAGACTGTATGTAAAAGTACGTTCTGACCCGGGACGTTTTGACTCGGCAAATAAAAATGTGTTCAGAAGACCTGTTGTCCCTAGACTGAAAGATTGTGCGGGCCTATATAATCATGGTCTCCAGCCGAGTGGCTTCAATTAGCCATCCCAAACCTTAGAGCCCTGTGTCAGGGGAGGTTAGGTCAACCCAGAAGATGTCTCGGGATCATAGAAGGTTCGATCAGTGCACATTAGAACTATTCCTGTTGAACTTAAAAGTTAGCGATAAGAGACGGATACTAAATCAAGAGTTGTGGTTCTTATGTCTATTGGATCAAGAGTTGTGGTTCTTATGTCTATTTGGATCAAGAGTTGTGGGTCTTATGTCTATGGGAATACCTGTTGAGGTTCTTATGTCTATTAGAACTAGTATTGTGGGTCATATATCTATTAGAAAAATGTTGTGGGTCTTATGTCTATTGCAACATGTTTTCTGGTTGTTATGTCTATTAGACAAAATGTCTATAAGAACAAGAATCAGCGTTGTTTTGTTGTGTGTATATTTAATATATAGTCGTAAATATTACGTCATCTATGTCGAGTCAATTTTTTTATATCAATCTGTTTAACGATCTCTCTCTCTCTCTCACTCACTCTCTCTCTCTCTCTCTCTCTCTCTCTCTAACTATCTATCTATCTCTCTCTCACTCGGTGTGTGTCTCTCCTTCCATGCTTTCTTACCTCTTTCTCTCCTGAAGTGTGTCTATCTTTGTGGTTACAACGAACATTATTGAAAAAAAAACTGCAAGGGCAAAATCAAACTATTGCGTATACTTTTTACTAGTTTAACAATGTCTCTCTCTAACGGTATACCTCTCTCCCTTTATGACCGCATCATTACTCTACTCTCTCTATCCCACTACCCCTCTGATTATAATGCATTCCAGATTTTTTCTAGAGGTATTGCTTAAGTATAAGAAATAAATATCCATCGGACTACATCGTACTACATCAGACTACTTCAAACTACACTAGACTACATCATACTACATCAGACTACTTCAGACTACACTAGACTACATCTGACTACATCATACTACATCAGACTACTTCAGACTACACTAGACTACATCTGACTACATCATACTACATCAGACTATTTCAGACTACACTAGACTACATCAAACTAAATCAGTCTACACAAAATATTTTAGATTTTCAGGTAAACACACAAAAAAAAATTAAAATGTAACTGAAAACTAAAAATAAAATCGCCATTTAGCTGACACTGGAATAAAGTTCTTTGTCAACCGACACTAACGATGAAATTCATCTGGTTCTATATTTAAAATATCATTTGTCAACGAATCAAAGGCTGTGGTAATTGACACAAGTCAAAGTGCAAGATTTAATGAACGTCTTCTGAATTTTCTGAAACATTTTATGAAAGTGAGAACAAAAATTGATCAAAAAAAGTAAACACTCTTTGTGTAATATAGTCTTGATTTAGATTGTATATGATACATAAACAATGTTTGTGTGATATAGTCTTGATTTATATTTTATATGATAGGCCCTACATAAACAATGTTTGTGTGACATATTCGTGATTTAGATTTTATATGATACAGAAACAATGTTTGTGTGATATAGTCTTGATTTAGATTTTATATGATACAGAAACAATGTTTGGTTTGCAGTGAATCAGTTCTTTATGACAGTGAATAGTTTTTTAACGCTTTATTTAGCATACAATTTTGTATTTCTGTGTCCTAGTCGAATTTATTTTCCACCTGTTCCCTATGACCCAGTGCTCTTATATTTTGCACCTTTGTCTATCATGTTTGGAGATAGAACTACGCCTCCGTAAAGTCTTGCATCCTAAATATATTCTGGCGAAATTCAATCATACAACCCGTTTTAATGAATTTATATTCAGTTTATTGTTTATCGAGAAAGAAGAGTAAAAAAAAAAAAAGACATTTTGCATTTAATTGTTTGTGTACTGCTATTCAATCTTTTTCGTTGTAAATCTTCTCTACAGAACTATTGATGAAATCGTAGAATGACTATAGGTTACGTTCAGGATTTTTCAGAGGTTATCTAAAACCAAGGGGGAAAGGGGGGGGGAAGGGTGAAGCTCTATGTCCACCTCTCCCGTGCAAGTCGATGAGAATAATAGTAATGGGGTGTGTGCTGGTCTGACAATCGACTGTTAGACTTAAAGTAGAGATCATTTATTAGAGAGAATGAATTAATTTATTAGAATACATTATGAGACATAGTGCACTGATTCTCAAAGTGCTTCATGACACGACAGACTGGTGCGTCTTCCTAATGGAGAAACTTTATAGTCGTGCGGTGAAACGTCCCTGGTTCGATCTCCCTTGAGATCTAATGGATATTTCAGGTTACGGCTATCGGCTGTGGAGGGGCGGGGGTTGAAAGTAGTGCACCATAAAAACTGTCCCTGTAGTGATTTATAGGATCTTACATTCTTAGTGAGTAGCGAATCGCACTAGTTCGAGAACCTCTTTTATAATGCATCGGTGGAGGATATGTGCACTTTTTGATTTAGGGTCCAACGCTTACTTCAAAGGGTACTTGAAATAGTCGAGGAAATGAAGCCAGATAAGTTTTTGCGATAACCACAAAAAACCCATACAATTCCGTAGTAGCTATAGAAACACAAATTCTACATGTTATGCGTCCCGATGGTCTTGTGCAAAACATAAGGAAGTTAACCACAGCATAGCTGCAATGAAGCAGATAATAGTCTGACGTCAAAGGGTGCAAAAAGTATGACGAGAAATCTGAATAAATGCAAGGAAAAATATACCGGATGTTAGAAAACGGGACAGATTAGGACATTCCTGAACTTGTTGGAATTCGTAAAACGAAATTGCGATTGGTGCCATTCAGAGGCCACGTTTAATCACCGTCAATGGATAGACGCTTAGACAAATTTCAGGCACATCAGAGAAATACATATTTAACAAAGATAGATCCGCCCTACTAAGTTGAAATATTTAACTCATTTTTGACTTACTGGCTATATTTAGTCCTTCCTTCTGTTTGTTATTAAAGTTACTAGTTATATTAATACAGCACAATTGTCCTACCTTTCTCTTTTTGTTTAGCTTACAGGGTTATTTTGTCATACCATGTGTTTGTTGTTTAACAGACCGAGTAATTAAAACAACACCAGTGTCCTACCTTCCGCTTATTCCGCCCTCGAACGTCCTCGTTAGTCACGTGAGCTCCAGGTCGCCTCGACCCCCAGATATGCCAGGCTATCCGACAGTAGCAGAAAGTGATGATGAGAAGCGGCAAGAGGTACTGAAAGCCCACCAGGAGCGTGTTATAGTACACGTGGAAGTCCGGCCAGTTGTCCGGGGCCTGCCTGGTGCAGCGGGGCACCGTCACGTTAACGCCCATGAGGTCGTCGGTCACCCAGTAGAACACGGGCACAGGGATGGCCGCCCCTACGCCCACCGCCCATATCACGCTGATGATGATGGCCGCCGACTTTTTGGAGCAGCCTGCCCTGAACGGGTGAATGACCGCGATGTAGCGGTCAACGGCGATTACGCTGAGGGTGAAGATGCTGACGTTCACGCTGACCACTTGGACAAATGGAGCCAGGGAACACATGAAGTTGGCCAGGACCCATCTCTGTAACAGGGCCGCTTGAAACTGGAATGGGGCGATAGAAAAACAATCAATTAAATCATTTCATGGTGCTATTTTTAACTACCATGTGGTAATGGAACAGTCAAAGTTGAAGCTAACAGAGTTAATTTTTTTTATGAATATGAACTAAATGAAATAATCTATGTAGCTACAATAAGATATCATACGACTAGGTGGGTGAATTATAAGTTGAACTTATTTCCTTTGAAGTTTCTATGTTGACTTCTTAATCATTACATTTTTACAACTTTTCATCATTTTTTTTATTAAATTTGCAGTTGACTTTTTACCTGTCTGCGTTTTTTACATATGACTTTTTATTTTACTTTTATTTTTACCATAACACCAAACTTACCTAAAATGATATAAATACATTGACGCCAAACTTACCTGAAATGGTATAAATACATTCACGCCAAACTTACCTGAAATGGTATAAATACATTCACGCCAAACTTACCTGAAATGGTATAAATACAATCACGCCAAACTTACCTGAAACGGTATAAATACATTCACGCCAAACTTACCTGAAATGGAATTGAAAAAAGTCCAATGATGACATCGGACACCGCTAAATTGGCAATGAAAATGTTGGTGACTGTATGCATTCTTCTATTTTTGACAATGACCAGGATGACCAGCCCGTTGCCTATGACAGCCAGGAGGGAGATGGACCCGTACAGAAACGCCAGTAAGACAATCAGGCCCATGGGCACGTCGTAAGGGTTCCCCATGAGGTTCAGCGTGCTGTTGATGGCGGTGTCATTGACATACAACTCGGCGACAGCGTTCAAGACCCTCGTGTCATTGTCTGTGTCAGGCAGAGCCGGCTGGACGATAATCAGCGCTGCCTGCTCGGCCACAACGGCGATGTGTGAAGACATCTTGACCCGTAGGGCTGATGTCTGGGATTGATCAAGTGGAATGGGGAATCTGTCGTCCAGCTGGGTCAGTCGGCAGATGACGTCACCGTGGATGTCTGGAACCACATGATTTGTAAATCCTGTTCTACCCTAGCGTCTAGAACTAATTCGGACAGCGGGCCATGTCAATACTGTAATCAAACTGTGAAAGAAAAAAAATAGTAATACACAATAATAAAATTATGACCCTACACATAATGTTAAGTATAGAACATCAAAACATCAGTATGTGAATAAAACATCAAAACATCAGTAAGTGAATAAAACATCAAAACATCAGTAAGTGAATAAAACATCAAAACAACAGTAAGTGAATAAAACATCAAAACATCAGTCAGTGAATAAAACATCAAAACATCAGAAAGTGTAGAACTAAAAAAAATGAAATAGAAATATAACGTGACTGATATTTTTAAGGGGTTTGGGGGAGGGGCAGTGGATACGGAAACGGATTATCCTGGGATCAGACAGATGTACATGTCAAAAGGTCCGTGACGTCATACAGAATGCAGAGAAAATTTGTGAGAAGTTCCAAAGCAGGAAATAACAGACTAATGCATACAAATGAGATGGCGACAGAGATTGATATATGGAATTTTGAGGCGGTTTCCATATACATTAAACTGTAGTCTCCATTTATATTAAACTCAGGTTTGTTATAAACAGTGGTCTATATCCACATTAAACTCAGGTTTGTTATAAACGTTGGTCTATATCCACATTAAACTCAGGTTTGTTATAAACAGTGGTCTATATCCACATTAAACTAAGGTATGTTAGTAAAACTGGTCTATATCCACATTAACCTCAATTTTATTTTAGACACTGTTTAGTTTTTTTTTATAAAGAGTAGACTATTATATTCACTACTTTAATTTCAACACAGAACATGAGGGACGGGGTAAGTAGACCGAACTTAGGTCATTGACCTCTTTCAATGTTCCGTACAATATGTTTAAAAGGCTGTGAAGTAGAATGTGTGGTACTAGAAGGAATTTAAAATGATGTACCAATAGATTGGTGAGCGTGTTCTAGGGTTAGGGGCATTAGGTGGAAATTGTCATGGGGAACCAGGATTGACCGGCGACATCCATGACATCAATTGCTAGATTAAACTAAAATAAATAAAGGTGACATAGGTACCATAGAACAGGTGAGGCAACATACGGGTAGGTACTATAGAACAGGTGAGGCAACATACGGCTAGGTACTATAGAACAGGTGAGGCAACATACGGCTAGGCACTATAGATCAGGTGAGGCAACAAACGGCTAGGTACTATAGAACAGGTGAGGCATTATACGGCTCTAATATCTGACTATTTTATCTTTTATTTTATGACTTTTTCCCAATAGATTTTTATAAAATGTCTACGTCACGGCTCCCAATAAACTGTCTATTGTATTGCTCTCTATAAACTATTTATGGTATGGCTCCCTATAGACTGTCTACGGTACGTCTCCCTATAGGCTGTCTACGGTACGTCTCCCTATAGGCTGTCTACGGTACGTCTCCCTATAGGCTGTCTACGGTACGGCTCCCTATAGAATGTTTACGGTACGCTCCCTATAGACTGTCTACGGTAGGCTCCCTATAGGCTGTCTACGGTACGGCTCCCTATAGGCTGTCCACGGTACGGCTCTCTATAGACTGTCTACGGCACGGCTCTCTATAGTCTGTCTATGGTATTGATTCCTAGAGAGTGATTATGGTCCGGCTCTTAAAAGAGTATTATCTACATAAAAAACCGATGTGCGGCTCTCGTAGACTTCACCACTGCCCCTCCTCCATTATGTACCTAACTACATAGTCTACAACTCTACAAGTCTATAAGTCTACAAGTCTCCCAGTCTTCAAGTCTATAAGTCTATAAGCTATAAATCTACAAGTCTATAAGTCTATAAGTCTATAAGACACATAAGTCTATAATAAGTTATATTGAATGGAACATTGTATATCTGAAGAGACACTTCTGAAAAAATAGTTATCGATTTCTAATAATAAAAAATTGAAACTTTACAAGTTTTGAAGTTCACTTGGACATGCTGGTGAAGTTTAGGTGACACTAGAGGTAGAAGATTCATAATAACTTCTATTTAACAATGAATTAGAAGACCGACAAATGTGGAGAAATTGGAATCCATGAACGAAGACTTTAGACACATCATTCGTCATGTTTAGCTCTTTACGGATTCTTTTCGGATGTTTATAGGATCTTGATTGGACCTTTATTGGATCTTCATTTTTACGTTCTCTCGTGGAATTATTTTTCATATGTAGGATGATGCCAACATTTGTAAAATAATTATATTTTGACTTTAAAATTGTGATTTCTATAGTCTTAATACTTAGATCATTTTTACATTATATGCGTCTGTTTATATCAACTTTTATGTTCGAAACGAACAGTTAATTCAAGTCATGAAATACTGGGAATACTTTTAATCTGTATTTGATGACTTAAAGAATTCCTTAGATAACAAAACCAACTTAACTTTCAATTAAAACAACACTGTGTCTTCGACTGTATCGTATTGTGTGTGTAAAACATATCAAATATCTGATACATTGAACCATACCGTACCGTACCGTAGACAGCCTATAGGAAGCCGTACCATAGACAGTCTATAGGGAGCCGTACCATAATTACTGGCGATATTATCTGAACTGGTTCTGTGATGTAGTTGATACACACTGAATGCAGTAGATGTGTTTTAAAAGATTATCACGTGACTAAGGTAGCAATTAGCAATCCCAATCGATGTGAGGAGTCTGTAGGCGATGGATCACAGGATGTGAGGAGTCTGTAGGCGATGGATCACAGGATGTGAGGAGTCTGTAGGCGATGGATCACAGGATGTTTAACAACGGCGCTCCTTATAGATGTCTGTCTGTAGATGTTTTTTTTTAAATATTGTACCTTTGGTATTCTACAGATAGTAGACATGTTATTACCTCCTCACTTTAGCCGAGTGTACAATATGATCTTGGAGAAACCTAGAAAGACTTAGATGAGTGACTTCACTCGCTAGGATTTGAACCCCTAACTAACGGCGTGGAGGTGGTACTCACAATCATAACACCATCGAGTGACTTAATAGTACTAAATAGACCTGTTCATCTTGATGTATAAAGTTGAAACTTAAATAAGTTTTCTTCTTCTGTTTAATTATCGGTGACTAAAAATTGTTTATTGTTATTACACACAAACACACACACACACACACACACACATATATATATATATATATACACGAATTTATTAATATATCTCTATACTTATAAGACGCATTTGTTGTCTGTCTGTCTGTCTGTCTGTCTGTTCCCTTATAACTCAAGATCCAGACAAACAAATAACGTGAACTTTGTTACATATACACATAATTACACGGGGAAGGTTATAGGACAGGTTTCGTTTCATATCGATGGGTAGTTTAATTGTAATTAATTTTTTTTTATTTTAGTATTTTACTATTTTAAAGTAATCTCGACGGCGCCATAAATAAAATTCCTCTGTGACGTCATTTCCCGGTGATCGAATAGAACTTGCGCGCTGGTGCTGTATTGTGCCTTTGTGATGCGAAGAATTGTTGATGTTTTTTCATGCTCTCTGATTTGTACAGTTTGAGGAAGGTAAAGGAATGAAGAAGGATTTTAGAAGAAGTGTGAAGCCATAATAATAAGTATATATACTTATATATATATATATATATATATATATATATATAGAGAGAGAGAGAGAGAGAGAGGGAGGGAGAGAGAGATAAAGAGTGAGAGATAAAGAGAGAGAGAGGGGGCAGGGAGAGAGAGGAATGGAGGGTAGGAGGGAGGGAGGGAGGGGGAGAGAGGAGGGAGAGGGGATGGACAGGGGGAGAAAAGGAGGGGAAGAGAGGAAGGGAGGGAGAGAGGGGGTAGGGAGGGAGAGAGAGGGGAGGGAGGGAGAGAGAGGGTGGGAGAAAGGGAGGGAGAGAGATAAAGAGTGAGGGGGGAAGGGAGGGAGAGAGAGGGAAGAGGGAGGAAGGGGGAGAGAGGGGGGAGAGAGAGGTGGAAAGGGAAGGGAGGGAGAAAGGAGGGAGATAGGGGTTAGGGAGGGAGAGAGGGGAGGGAAGGAGAGAGGGAGAGGATGGGAGAAATGGGAGGAAGATAAAGAGAAAGAGGGGGCAGGGATGGAGAGAGAGGGAAGGAGGAGGGAGGAGGATGGACGGGGGGAGAGAAGGAGGGGAGAGGGGAGAGAGGGAGATGGGAGAAGGACGGAGAGAGATGGGAGAGAGGGAGGGAGAAAGGGAGGGAGGGAGAGGAGAGGGAGGGAGAGGGGGTAGGGAGAAAACAGAAGGTAAACAGAAAACCTTATTTTAAACCCGGGCAAAGCCGGGTACTTGCAACTAGTATCTGTATACTTATAAGACGCATTTGCTGTCTGTCTGTCTGTTCCCTCATAACTCAAGATCCAGACAACCAAATAACGTGAAATTTGTTACACATACACATAATTACATGGGGAAGGTTATAGGATGGGTTTCGTTTCATCTCAATTGGTAGTTTAATTGTAATTAATTATTTTCATTTTAGTATTTTACTATATTAAAGTAATCTCGACGGCGCCATAAATAAAATTCCTCTGTGACGTCATTTCCCGATGATGCATTTTACATTTTTAAATTTTCCTACTAATAAAGTCGAATAGAATTGCGCGCTGGTGCTGTATCTCGCCTTTATGCTGCAAAGAATTGTTGATGTTTTTTCATGCTCCCTGATTTGTGCAGTTTGAGGAAGGTGAAGGAATGAAGAAGGATTTTAGAAGAAATGTAAAGCCATAATAATAAGTATATATATATATATATATATATATATATATAGAGAGAGAGAGAGAGAAGGAGGGAGGGAGAGAGATAAAGAGTGAGGGGGCAGGGAGGGAGAGACAGGAGAGGGAGGGAGAGAGAGGGTGGGAGAGAGGGAGGGAGAGAGATAAAGAGTGAGAGGGCAGGAAGGGAGAGAGAGGGAATGAGGGAGGGAGGAAGGAGGAAAGAGGGGGAAAGAGAGAGAGGTGGAGAGGGGAGGGAGGGAGAAAGGAGGAGGGGTTAGGGAGGGAGAGAGAGGTGAGGGAAGGAGAGAGGGAGAGAGAGGATTGGAGAAATGGGAGGAAGAGATAAAGAGAGAGAGGGAGCAGGGAGGGAGAGAGAGGGAAGGAGGAAGGGGGAGAGAGGGAGGGAGGGGGATGAACAGGGGGAGAGAAGGAGGTGGAGAGGGGAGAGAGGGAGATGGGATAGGGAGGGAGGAAAAGGGAGGTAGAGGGAGGGAGGGAGAAAGGGAGGGAGGGAAAGGGAGAGAGAGGGGGAGGGAGAAAACAGACGGTAAACAAAAAACCTTTTTTTAAACCCGGGCAAAGCCGGGTACTTGCAACCAATTTTCCCACCAAGGTGTAGTATGAAGTGAGCAAAAAAATTTTGTCTCTGAGCGACATTTTGTTTGAGGCCGAAATTTGTGAGCGATTTAAGCGATGTCGTCCGTCGGAGAGAGCGATCGTACGTGTAATATGAGCGACGCTGTGAATTCGTGTGAGCGATCGCTCACGCGCTCAGCTTAGAGGGAACATTGCTTGCAACTATATATATATATATATATATATATATATATATATATATATATATACGAATTTATTTATTTTAAATCGAACATTTTTATTTGCAGTCAATACTGTTTTTAAATTGAGCTCAAATATACATATCGTACCATTTCCGTAATTGACCGTGGTCATATAACCGAGGTGGTCCTATATCCGAGATGCTGCTTTACCCGAGGTGGTCCTATATCCGAGGTGGTCCTGTATCCGAGTTGACCCTATATCCGAGGTGGTCCTATATCCGAGGTGACCCTATATCCGAGGTGGTCCTATATATCTGAGTGGTCCCATATCCGAGGTGACCCTATATCCGAGGTGATCCTATATCTGAGGTGGTCCTATACCCGAGGTGGTCCTATATCCGAGGTGGTCCTATACCCGAGGTGGTCCTATATCCGAGGTGACCCTATATCCGAGGTGGTCCTATATCCGAGGTGACCCTATATCCGAGGTGGTCCTATATATCTGAGTGGTCCCATATCCGAGGTGACCCTATATCCGAGGTGATCCTATATCTGAGGTGGTCCTATACCCGAGGTGGTCCTATATCCGAGGTGGTCCTATACCCGAGGTGGTCCTATATCCGAGGTGACCCTATATCCGAGGTGGTCCTATATCCGAGGTGACCCCATATCCGAGGTGGTCCTATATCCGAGGTGGTCTTATATCCGATGTGGTCCTATATCCGAGGTGCTGCTTTACCCGAGGTGGCCTTACACCCATAGTGCTTATATATAATGACGTACTCATATATTTTTTCTCTTGAGAATTGAAACATCGCGCCTTTATTAGGCTTATTTCGCAGTTTGTTGTTTCCTTGTTGTTTTAGTTTGGGGACGAATGTATACCAGTGAGAACATCTTCCCCAACTAAGAACCACTGCTGTAAGTCAACCTGCACTTCAGTGATCACGACATTACAAAAGAATCTAATGTAAGGGAAATGTGATTACCTCTGAGATAGGTGGCGCTGTAATCTTACCCACCACACACACACTCACAATACTCTCTCTCTCTCTCTCACTCTCTGTCACACAAGCGTGAGCAAACACAAGTGTTCTCCCCTCCCGCCTGAACCATTGATTGGTTTATTTACAGATTAAAGATGTAAGAGACTGATATATGACGGACGGAATTCCTTTATTTCCAAAAAAACCCAGAGGGAAATGCTTTTGATTTTCGCAACAATTCGGATCTGTCTGTCTGTATGTGAGTGGGCGAGTAGGTCTAAAATAAACAAGAGTTACATTTCATGTGTGTATGGGGAGGGTGGGGTAAATATTAATAATACAACGTAGGCAAAGGCAGAAAACTTTTGTGTTAGACTCATTGTTATGCTTGAGTCATCTGGCTCTCTTTTATCTTAGAATCTAATAGTGAGCACTTTGTATTCCAGGCAATTAATACCACCTGGCAAGTACAGCAAGATTATGTAAACCACCTTACAAGTACAGCAAGGTCCTGTATACGACCTGGCAAGTACAGCAATGTCCTGTAAAGCACTATTCAAGTACAGCAAGATCCTGTAAACTACATGGCAAGTACAGCAATATTATGTAAACCACCTTACAAGTACAGCAAGTTCATGTAAACCACCTTACAAGTACAACAAGGTCCTGTAAACCACCTGGCAAGTACAGCAAGATTATGTAAACAACCTTACACGTACAGTAACATCTTGTAAACCACCTTACAAGTACAGTAACGTCCTGTAAACCACCTTACAAGTACAGTAACGTCCTGTAAACCACCTTACAAGTACAGTAACGTCCTGTAAACCAGCTGGCATGTACAGCAAGGTCCTGTAAACCACCTGACAAGTACAGCAAGGTCCTGTAAACCACCTGGACATTGAAGAGCGAACCCCCTGTGAATGATACATGGACACAACATTCGAGGTAATATTTTTGTATTCTTTTTTATTTTATTTTGTGTATAGCTGCTTTCTTGTTTCTCTCCTTCTTTTGTCTGTTATAAGAATAGTCCACAGTTCAAATAGTTCATGGCCAAACTGTTTACACTTTCAGGGCCGTCTTCATGATTAGGCTCCCTAGGGCACTGCTCACGTGCGCCACTGGTACATTCCAATGTAGCGCTCGACTGTCGACCTGAGGTTCACTGGTTCGATCTCCGGTGAGGACAAATTGATATTTCTGGTCAAGGTTAAAATCCCCCCCCCCGCTATATCTCTCGTTGTGCCTCCAAGGCGATTGCACTACCGACTATGGTGGTGATGAAAGAAGAGCATCATTAAACAGTCCCATTAGTAGTTGATAAGATCTGAGAGATTTCGTCTCTTCCTTAAAGGGACTTTACACACACAGGGTCAACCAACACTCTGGCTAGGAGTTATGTTGTTTTATTTTCCTTATAAAAAAACAGTTTTCTCCCTTTTGGCTGATTTTATTCCACAATAAACCCTCTTGTTATACAAATTAAATAAACAACATATTTTTTTTAATATGTTGTTTACATTTATGTTAGATGCAGAACCAAATCTCATTGATTAGATTATTGCACCCCATTGACTCTGGGGTAAAGCTTGATGCTGGTTCTATACTTAGGGAACTTGATTAGGTGTTATACTCATCAGCTCTTGTGTCTGTCTGATCGGTACAACAAACAGAGAAAATAATCAGCAGCCAATATTGATTCTGGCACATGTAAATTTGATTGTCCGAGGAGTTAATCAACGCAGCCGGTGGTCTCATACTTAATCAGTGTTCAAAGTATTTAATGTATTGTTGGTATTCATACCTACTGTATGAGGTCATTTGTCATTACAAGAAATAGGTCAGTACAATGAACATATTGATGTGTCTTTGGGCTTTAAGACAGGAACCAATGATTAAACGACATTTGATTCTATTGGATTTAACCATTAACAAAAACAATGAAATTAATATTTTTTGTGTCTTAATAGGGAATTTTTTTAGCTAGAAAAATTACTTGGTGGCCATTTTCTTCTCCGCGTGATCGACTTGGTGAAGGTTGTTGGTTCTAGTCCTGGACACGTTGAGTGTTTTTATTGGCCTCTGTGGTACAGTTTGTTGGTTCTAGTCTCAGAGACATTGAATGTTTTTTTTATTGGACTTTGTGGTGAATGCTGTCGGTACAGCACTACCACCCCCTCGTCCCTTCAAAGAGGAACAGTAGAAGTCCTTCATACTGCCTAATGAATCACTGCAGCCTCTACATCAGGCGGAGCCACTAATGAGATATATGAGACCAGTATTTCGATAATATATATATATATATATATATATATATATATATACAGTGGGTTCCACTTAATTGGGACAACGCTTAGTTGGGACAGCCGCTTATTTGGGACAAATCTCAAAGAAACCAAACCAAAAAGCCTCGGTACTGATGTGTCCCAATTAAGCGGAATCGACTGTATATATATATATATATATATATATATATATATATATATATATATATATCCCCTAACCTGTTGGCATTTTATACAAGTTCCCTGTGCTAGTATCAAAGTTCCCATGATCACCCAGCTTAAAATGACATTAAAAAGCGTGCTATAAATAGAATGTCCTCTTTCAATTTGTCTTCGTGGCGCCTCCATGACCACTGCACTTCTATGCCATGGTGGGGGGGGGGGGGGATGAAAGACAAGGATCTACAATATCATTTCCTTTTTGTGTTCAAAAGATATAAGACATAAACTTGTCATCCATGAAAGGAAATAAAAAAATACCCATACAGGAGTGATGAGATAATGCCCTGTGAATCGGCATTACACACGGCCTATTTATGTATGTATGTATTGTTATTTGTGTGCATGTATGTATGTATAAAAGTATGTAAGCATTTATGTGTAAGTGTATGTATGTGTGTATGTATTTTTGCATTTATGTATGTGCTTATGTATGTATGTGTTTATGTATGTTTGTATATATGTATATATATATATATATATATATATATATATATATATATATAAGTACCCGTAATTAAGTATGAATGTTTGTAAGTATATATGTTTATGCTATGAACATAACCAGCAGCAGTGTGCTGTACACATATCTTTGACGAATTTATCAATTAATATGTTACAGGTTTTAAAAACAAAATGACTGTGACAGAGATACATACCATTTTCTTAACCATAAAATTCATTTTTATTCAAAAGGAAAAGGGAAAAAAAAAACAAAAAAAAACCTCAAAACAAAATAGAATCATGGACACACGCTTTTTGTATTATCGACATGAATCAAAGTAATATTTACAAAGCCAAGACAAACAACGAGCACCATGTGAACAGAATAAATAACATACACTCAAATTGTTTTCAATGCATGGGACTGGACAATGAAACTAGACTTTCACTTAGGTGATAGGCTGTTATATTTTTACATGTGCTAAATAAAATAAAATGCATTATGAATGAGTTTAGTTCGTAAAACAGGAATATAAATACGAAACCAAAATCCATCGAACACAATAAATATGAATCTGTTCCGCTTTATATATTCCTAAGACGCTTGTGAGTTTCTCACTTTAGTTGGTTTTTAAAAAGCGTCCAAAACAAAGTGCTAAACTAGGATTCTAAGTGGGTTTAAATTATTCTTAATGTTGTGTACTTCTATCGTGTACAAATCTAAGTGGGTTTAAATTATTCTTAATGTTGTGTATTTCTATCGTGTACAAATCTAAGTGGGTTTAAATTATTCTTAATGTTGTGTACTTCTATCGTGTACAAATCTAAGTGGGTTTAAATTATTCTTAATGTTGTGTATTTCTATCGTGTACAAATCTAAGTGGGTTTAAAAAATTCATTTTTTTCACCAACTCTTGCAAGTAAAAAATGTTCTCAGCACTGTTATACGCTTTATAGAAAAATAAAATGATTCACTTCATCTGAACTTCAAAGATACATTTTAGAAATATTTCAACTTTTTTTTGTGTGTAATTTAAGATATGGGTAGCAATTACCTATTTTTCCCCCTCCAACATTGCCAGTTATATTAATACATTGGCGGAAATAAAAAATTGAAATTAGATGTAAATGTCGAAAACGATTTTATTTTTTGGCAGGTAAAGAAATGCAAAATTGATCCTCAAACACTATGTCTTGCCACTGAGTGAAAATTTAGTTTGAAAGGACGTGGACATGTATATATGCATTTTCTTATTACGAGATTTCCTCTGAAATGATGTAAGAATTATTCTCTATTACTGAAACGTTTTATTTCGTCCTATTTCAACCCATTTAAACATCAATGGATAGATGATTTTGTTCTCAGCTTATAGCTTCCCTGTAATGTTGTATGCCAAGATGAATGAGTTAAAAAAATAGAACGACTGGTCTAGTGGATAAAACATCCATTATGATATATATATATATATATATATATATATATATATAGTGTATAAAACATGTAATGTGATATATATATATATATATATATAGTGTATAAAACATGTAATGTGATATATATATATAGTGTATAAAACATGTAATATGATATATATAGTGTATAAAACATGTAATATGATATAAATATATATATTGTATAAAACATGTAATATGATATATATATATATATAGTTTATAAAACATCAATTATGATATATATATTCATATAGTTTAGAAAAAATCAGTAATGATATATATATATATATATATATATATATATATATATATATATATATATATATATATATATATATATATATATATATATATAGTATATAAATATGGTCGAGACGTTTTAAAATGTATGCAGTTCATTCTCTCTCCAGATCATACAACGTTATATCATACATGTTGTACTGTATTACACAAAGAGAATTATTATCTAGTTAAAATTGATATACTTTTATTTACGTATTATTTTTCTTCATCCTTCTCTTCATCTATATACCTATTGATGTCAACATCTGTACATCTGGCTGTTAAAATATCAACCATGATATATTACTTTTATATCTTAATAAAATCAAAGTATCAAAAAACAACAACATTTCTGTGAAGGAGATCTCAATACGTGGGCATTATCATAACTAATCACAATTATTGATAACATTTTATTTTTATCAAGCACTGTAATGAGAAGGACAAGCAGAGGCGCAACTAAACCAAACTTTCGGGGGGGGGGGGGGGCAAAAAAATCACTTCTATTAAAAAATCACATTATTTACCGTATATATTTGTATTTTATTTTAAACAAATTTCGGTCTAATATTTTTTTTTTATTTCGGTGGGGTGGGGGGGCAAATGCCCCAAACGCCCCCCCCCCCCAGTTGCATCTCTGAGGACAAGTACAGTTATGAAAATATGAATAAAAGCGTGGACATGTAATATTTAATTTGTGACACGATAGTTGGGGGGGGGAGTTCGTGAATTAATACCAATATCTCCCCCCTCTCCCAACAAATCACTAACGACTTATGAGTGACTTCGATACAACTATTAAACACAGTTTACCACCTTTCACCAAAGTACCGTGTAATATTTGATGCTTAAAACGAGGGGGTTCAAATTTTGATCCTATATATGTAGTATTTTTAAGCCCGACTTTGATAGTTTTAGTACATATTCTACATTTGCACCTTAAACAATTCAGTTGTAACCATAGGTGGCTTCACAGAGTGCATATACGATATAGCCAACAAGGGCTCATACTCACAACCTGCAACAAAATCCATTGGGCTCATATTTACAACCTGAAACACAACATTTCGGGCTCATACAACCTACAACACAATCCATCGGGCTCATACTCACAACCTGCAACACAACCCATCGGGTTCATACTCACAACCTGCAACACAACCCATCATAATATCTACGCCACCATATTGACTTACAAGTTAGTGCCTCATTGAATTATTTGTCCACAGAACACCCAAGCTGATAGTTTCATAAAACAAAGTTTGGAGCTTAAAGAAATTGGTTTTATAGAAAAATTTAAACTGGTTTATCAAATAAGTGAATTAGATATTTCTAAAAAAAATGTGGACATCTTAATAAAATCAAAAAGAACCAGTTATCAGCAAAATAAACCAATGATCAGAAAAAAAGAACCACTTATCCCAAAAAGAACAAGCCATCAGCAAAAAGAATCAGCCATCAGCAAAAAAGAATCAGCCAACAGCAGAAAGAATCAGCCAACAGCAGAAAGAATCAGCCATCAGCAAAAAGAACCAGTTATCAATACCTATACTCGCTAACCGCTATGCAAGTAATAGAAAGAGTGAGTTCATTGAGTGAGTTCATTGAGTGAGTTATTGTCAACCAGGGGCCGACATCAGCTGCACAAAAATAAAGACAAATAAGATCCAGCTGGGGAAAGTTTTTCTCAACTAATTTACATCTAAAATAGAGTTGAAATATTTTTTTGTTTCGCTTGTTAGAGAATTCGTTGAACTTTTTTAAAGATCCTTGACATCTCGAGGACAGACTATATTGAAGCTGAAATTTTTAGATAACGTGCACAAGTTCTAAAATTTAATTTCCATAAAAAGGAACCAAAGTGTAAAAAGATATGAAAAAAAGATGTACTATTGCTGCTAGTATGAAATGAATACGAGATGCTGGAAGTCATATTGTACTACTAACATGTTAAAAATACACACCATTCGGAGTAAGATGTATTGGCGCATTGCCCTTTTAGATATACACACTATTCGGAGTAAGATGTATTGGCTCATTGACATATAGGAAATACACACTATACGGGGTAAGTTGTTATCACAATATATAAATATAAAATAACAACAAACAATAATAAGGGGTATGATAATAGTTTATTCTTTTTTTCTAATTAACCGTCCGTGTGTCACTCTATTACTAGCTTTCGTTCAATATCACAATCCATGTGGTGCGCTATCACAGGGAATACCCTATGACAGTTGTATTGGCGCATTGACATGTTGGACATACACACTATACGGGTAAGTTGTATAACGAGTAAGAAGTACTACTGAAATGTTCAAAGTGTATTGCAATATGGACATATTGAAAATGCAAACTAGATGGAGTAAATTGTATTGTACAACTGAAATGTTAAAAATACACACTAGATGGACATCACTGACATCATGATAAAATACTCACTAGATGGACATCACTGACATGATGATAAAATACTCACTAGATGGACATCACTGGCATCATGATAAAATACTCACTAGATGGACATCACTGACATGATGATAAAATACTCACTAGATGGACATCACTGACATGATGATAAAATACTCACTAGATGGACATCACTGACATCATGATAAAATACTCACTAGATGGACATCACTGACATGATGATAAAATACTCACTAGATGGACATCACTGACATCATGATAAAATACTATACGGCGTCGTCATTGCCGTAGCGAGCTTAACTCGCACCCGGGCACGATACCTCATTAATACATTTTTAGCAGCCCCCTTCCCATTCGAAAACCATATAATATTATATGTAAAATATAGCATTTGGCGCCCCATTGTGAGTAGCGCCGGGGCATGATTCCACCATTTGCCCACCCCTCGCTACGCCTCTGGGCCTCGTGGTACAGCTGAAATGTTGGAAATGCAAATTTGATGGAGTAAATTAAATTGTACTACTGACATGTTTGAAAAAAAACACACAATACGAAGTAAATGGTATTGTAATATCGACATGTTGAGAATACACATCAGATGTGGCAAGTGATGTTGTAGTATTGACATGTTGAGAATACACATCAGATGTGGCAAGTGATGTTGTAGTATTGACATGTTGAGAATACACATCAGATGTGGCAAGTGATGTTGTAGTATTGACATGTTGAGAATACACACTATATGAGGGAAGTGGTATTGTAGTATTGACAAGGGAAGTGGTATTGTAGTATTGACAAGGGAAGTGGTATTGTAGTATTGACAAGGGAAGTGGTATTGTAGTATTGACAAGGGAAGTGGTATTGTAGTATTGACAAGGGAAGTGGTATTGTAGTATTGACAAGGGAAGTGGTATTGTAGTATTGACAAGGGAAGTGGTATTGTAGTATTGACATGTTTATAATACAGAATACATGGAGCAAGTTGTATTTACAATAAAATTGTAAGTTATAAGATACTATTTCCTTGTACACAGAACCTAAATGTATTTGTGAAAATATAAATTGTTCATTGTATATTACGACTATAATTGGAGCAGCCACCGATTAAATACTGAAAAACCGCTTGCCTTGTAAAAATGTATTTAAAACCTTTGGGTAATTGTATTAACTAATTAATTATCCAAATTATGAGTTCTACAGATTTCTAAGCATTTTTTTAATTAAGTCCTTTCACATTTGTATACAAATTTTTCATTGGACAACTGATTTTTCTAATAAACTAATTTGAATGAACTATTTATTCTTTTAAAAAAATGTCAGGTATGTTATCAATCTGTCTGTAAACTCTAACAGACAGGAAACATCCAATACAGTTTCTGAGTTCTCTGACCTCAAAAAAAAAAAAAGAAATGTTCAGATTTCGACCGATAGATAAATTCTTGATATCGACAGATAACTCGCTGAAAAAACTTGTAATTTGGGAAGTAGAATATTTTGATTTCTTTCAAAATGTTTTTGAGTTAAAAATTTGTTTTGAACAAATGTAGACAGGTCTCTTACACACTACTAAACAAAAAAAAACAAAAAGAAAACTAGAAATACTTGTATGTATACACGTAAATACTTGTATGTATACTCGTAAATACTTGTTATGTATACTCGTAAATACTTGTATGTATACTCGTATCATTTGTTTGCATACTCGTGAATACTCGTTTGTTTGTATACTCGTAAATACTTGTATGTAGAGGTGGGTTTGGGGCGGTGTCATTTGACAGACCAGAATCAATGGTGTAGACTGTCAAGGGCAGTAACTGTAGACAAAATACCAGAGGTGGGCAGGTGGCCAAAGGGCAGTAAGTGTAGACAAGATACCAGAGGTGGGCAGGTGGCCAAGGGCAGTAACTGTAGACAAGATACCAGAGGTGGGCAGGTGGCCAAGGGCAGTAACTGTAGACAAGATACCAGAGGTGGGCAGGTGGCCAAGGGCAGTAACTGTAGACAAGATACCAGAGGTGGGCAGGTGGCCAAGGGCAGTAACTGTAGACAAGATACCAGAGGTGGGCAGGTGGCCAAGGGCAGTAACTGTAGACAAGATACCAGATGTGGGCAGGTGGCCAAGGGCAGTAAGTGTAGACAAGATACCAGAGGTGGGCAGGTGGACAAGGGCAGTAAGTGTAGACAAGATATTAGAGGTAGGTGGCCAAGGGCAGTAAGTATAGACATTGTGCCAGGGGTAGAGAAAAGCAGTAATTGAAGACTATATGCCAGAGGCTGTTAATCTATTTACTGTTATTAATGTCACTACAATTGTTTCAGCCATTGATTCTTTTACAGTTGTTTCAGCCATTGATATTTTTCCAATTGTTTCAGCCATTGATTCTGTAACAATTGTTTCAGCCATTAATTATGTTACAATTGTTTCAGCCATTTGTATCCACTAGAAAAAGTTCTGAGACATCGACAGGGAAACATACTTCACTATACTTAAACAAATACTTTTGACTGTTCATTGCAAGCACTTCAACCAGGACTAGCGCTTCTATTCTTTTTTTTTTATCAGTTCTGCATCCTAGTATGGTTCTGCTCTTAATGTTAGTTTTCACCACAACTTTATACTTGCAGTATTGCATTTTGGTGATACTGTTTAGAGAGAAAGTGCTTTGAAATATTTCGCAAGCAGTGCTTCTTGCATATTTTTAGCTCGCGATTTTTGCTGAAAGCAGTGGAGTTGAAATGTTAGGGTATTAGTGATTGAACTACTGTTTAAGTTTTGTGGAGAAATGATAATTGAAGTTGCTATGGTTTGTGATAGTTGTGTTCGACTCACAAAGATGCCAAACACATCGAGATATGTGTGACTCACAAAGATGCCAAATAAATCTAGATACGTGTGACTTACAAAGATACCAAATAAATCTAGATACGTGTGACTCACAAAGATGCCAAATACATCGAGATATGTACGACTCACATTCTTTTCATTGTTCAATGGCCAGAAAATTCCTCAGATTGGTCTGTATTAAATTGTTTTCTTTTTCTATTTTCCTCTTGATGTTAATCATGGAAGATAATTAAATCTGCAGTATGCAGGCAGATATAATTTTTTAGGATTTAATTTCCTGTCTTATAGCTGCTTCAATAAATGAATCCTCGATGTTCTGTTTTGTTCATGACGTAAAACGTCGACATTAATCACGTGATGTAAGAGATTAGAAAAGATATAAAATAAATACAGACTAGTTCCCAACAGTGGCGGCTTTTGAAAACACACTGTTCATGATCATTAAGCATATAATTCTATTCCCTCCCCAACGTTGCATTCTTCACAAGATGTTGGGTCAACTGTCACGCATTAGGGTGCACTCTCCGAATGCCTATCTTCTCTTCGTGATAAACTAGAAAGCCGATTTCGTGAGTTCTGCTCAAAGAAAAGTATGTTCTTACTAGTAGAAATCTCTTGGCTTGTTCTTCCCAATGAACAAGTTGCCTGTTCCACATTCTCTTTTAAAGAACATCTTTCTGTCAGTGAGAACTCATCCACATTCACAAACATATTTCTTTCTGTAAGTGAGAACACATCAACCTTCACAAACATCTTTCTTTTTGTCAGTGAGAACACATCCACCTTCACAAACATCTTTCTTGCTGTCAGTGAGAACACATCCACCTTAACAAAAATCTTTCTTTCTGTCAGTGAGAACACATCCACCTTCAAAACATCTTTCTTTCTGTCAGTGAGAACACATCCACCTTAACAAAAATCTTTCTTTCAGTCAGTGAGAACACATCCACCTTCACGAACATCTTTCTATCTGTCAGTGAGAACACATTCATCTTCACAAAAATCTTTCTTTCTGTCAGTGAGAACACATCCACCTTCACAAACATCTTTCTTTCTGTCAGTGAGAACACATCCAACTTCATGAAAAGATGTGACAAAAGGCAAAATTAAATGTCCGATTCTCTTATTTTTATATAATTTTTTTTGTTTCATTTTTTTTCATTTTTTTTTAAAAGGAGTTCCAAGTACAAAACATAATGGACAACGCCAAGTTCTATCTTTGAATGTTTGGTTCAACTTATTGATGCAATAACTTTACAACACGAACAACGTGGAGAGCATGCGAGGAAACCGACTTTATTATGTACACACATCTCAACTGAACAAAGCCCCTGTTACCAGCTATGAGCATGACTATAACACATATCTCAACTGATCAAAGCCCCTGTTACCAGCTATGGACATGACTATAACACATATCTCAACTGATCAAAACCCCTGTTACCAGCTATGAGCATGACTATAACACATATCTCAACTGATTAAAGCCCCTGACTATAACACATATCTCAACTGATCAAAGCCCCTGTTACCTGCTATGGGCATGACTATAACACACATCTCAACTGATCAAAGCCCCTGTTACCAGCTATGGGCATGACTATAACACACATCTCAACTGATCAAAGTCCCTGTTACCAGCTAAGGGCATAACTGCATCATTCGATCAAATATGTAAGCACATCAATCGCATTACCCATCTCTAAAATAAATCATGTCAACATGTGTTTTTTAATTGGTGACTTTATTAGTCAACTTAATGCATTTTTTATATTCTGTCATTTTCAAAAAAAAATCTCTAGTCTCATAAAATATAGGCGGCCGGTGGTGCTTTTGTCATTTCTTATAGTGGCTGGTAAGAAATTAATATTCGCGGATAACTGTACTAGATTATTAACTATACTGTACAACGTGCCTAACAAGTGCAAAGTATAACTTGACCAATACCAAACAACCTAGAAATAGAAAAAATACTATACCAAAGACTAACAGCAAGTAAAGTTTCAAAACAGTGATCCATTTGGTGTCATTTTACAGAGATAATGATTTGAGAAACGGATCAAATTCAAGCATTCATATGTTTCAATTATAAATCTCATTATTTATTAATTAAATTTTACCGTTTTAATTAGTGATAATTTCAACAATATTATTAAAACATTAATTATTATATTTATTTCTATTCTTTTGCAAAGTAATTTATAATGCATTAAATAATTAATAATTGATAACATCAATAGGTGAAGTGAACAAAAAAAAACGTTGTCTTAGCGGCTAATATTGGGCCTTTAATAATCTGTTAACGTTTCCTAAATTTTAGCTCTGAGCCCCTGAGAGGTTCTCTGATTCTCCTTTCTACAGACGGGCCTGAGTGATAGCAGTGTAGGGGGTCCACCAATGCCAGAATGTGTGTTCGCCAGCAATGTTCCTTGTAAAACTAAAACATCTTTAGAAGCAAAGTAGTTTTATATAAATCAAACAGATAACATTTTCAAACTTTTATTGGGCCATGGCAAAATGAAAGATATGACTGTTTTCAAACTTAAGTTTGTTAAAAATCTGTTTGTGTTTGTATATATATATATATATATATATATATATATATATATATATATATATATATATATAAATATAGGATGGCCTAGTGGTGTAGATAATCGACTGATGACCTAAGAGTTCTGGGCTCGATCCACGGTGAGAACCAAGGAACTTTGGTGCGAAGTCGTCCAACAAGTCAATCCAGCTTGAAATGATGACCTAACTTACGTTGGGGAAGCAATGGCGGCTGGGCGTTGTGCTAACCACAAAATCCCATTATATGCCGAGGTAATAGAAACAGATGAATTCTACACTTCATCTGCTCCGATGGCCCGTTAGGGGATATGGGAAATTTACTTTTTTTCACATTTGACAGAAACCAAAACTCTTCAACATGGCAACCCGTGTGGGTACAAATGAGTTTGTAAAATTAATAATTTAGTTGTGTGTTTGGTTAGGTCATGTTGCTCGCCACAATAACCTGTACAATGGGCGGTACACTAGAAAGATCACATAGGAGAGGCCGTAATGAAAAGGGATTACCAGCATTAAGAAATGGACATGCCACGGTGTAGCGAGTCTATTGAAACCACACGACAAAGAGAGCAATGGAGAAATTGAAAAATGTGTTTTATGTAAAATACATATTTCAACAGAAATGAGGATCAAGAAGAAAAAATCATTTTATTTTTTTAAATATCGTTAGCTGAAAAAAAAAACATTAAGTATAAAAGTGTATATCAAGAAAGCCTTATTTAAATGAAATACAATAATAGATTCTTTTTTGAAGTTGTATTATTTAAGTGGAATACAATAATAGATTCTTGTTTGAAGTTGTATTATTTATATGGAATACAATAATAGATTCTTGTTTGAAGTTGTATTATTTATATGGAATACAATAATAGATTCTTTTTTGAAGTTGTATTATTTATATAGAATACAATAATAGATTCTTGTTTGAAGTTGTATTATTCATAGAGAATACAATAATTGATTACAGTTTAAAGTTGTATTATTTATATGGAATACAATAATTGATTCTAGTTTAAAGTTGAATTATTTATATAGAATACAATAATAGATTATTGTTTGAAGTTGTATTATTTATAAAAAACTAGTTATCAAAGGCCCGGTACCCGGACCAGCGAGTAGGCACACAGTTGGAGTTGAAAATGGTGATATATATTTCAGCGCGTTAACAATCAGTCTATATACTTGGGGTGGCCCCAAGGACATGAACAGATTATTGTAGCCAAAATACATTTGAGAATAGGGACACCTAATAATACATCAAATAAAGTTCATATGTTAAATAGTTCCTCCCAAAGAAAATAATCCTCACTATGGGTAAACATAAACAACAACTCTTAAAATCATATTCCTTCATAATATTTTAATGGACTCCTTTCCAAACAGTTATTCATTTAATGTTTTATGATGTTCAACATGGCGTATTTTTTAAAAAAAGAGAGACGTGAGTGAGTGCTTGTGTTAAGCAAAACGCTACATGTTTAACAGGTGGTTTATTTACTGTTATACACATCGTAGCATAGTACAATTAACTAAGAAAAATTGCCGACCCGGCAGTGCAGAACCTAGGGAGTTAGGGGCCCGGTGGCTTGGCCTCTTTGGGGGCTGCCCCTGAATTTTGACATGAGATAATTTTTTGACGCTTCTCAAGCTTGGTCCCGAGAAGAAAGAATCGTTGTGAAGCTTTTAGCTGACCTTAAATTAAAAACATAGTATTCCATCAATGCAGTTGAGGCCGCAGACGCAGAAAACATTAGGCCTCTTAAAAAAGAAAGACATATCAAAGCTTTCAACATTATAGATCTGTGAAGCCAATGCCGAACCAAGGGATTTTAGGCATCTTCGGAAGCCGCTACATTTTGACATGAGATAATGTACTTAATATTTAGTTTAAAAAATATTTTGGGGTCCCTCCTCAAATCTGGGCCCCCTCCATACACCCTCTGTGTGAAGCCCCCATCATAAATGGGTTAGTTTGCATTGTAAACGTTGTGTACGGCGCTACTCAATCTCAACCCTTATTCAATTCATTCATGTGACGTAATAGTCAAAAAATGAAAAAAAAGTGACGTATTTTAGGTTAGTAATAAAGGGAAATAATTGTACATTAGAAAAAGACATATTTTAGAAATAAAAACAATTTAAACAATATAAATATTACATATATATTATATTGAGGTATCCATAATTATGGTTTAAAATTTAAATTGTGGAACATAACACAGAATATTAATTGAACGATTTCTGTAAATATTTCTTTTATGATAGCTTCTCATTTAATAACAAATTGAACACCATAAATCTATTACGATACTGTAAGATATAGATAGACCTATAAAACAACGATTTGCTTTTAAGATTTGATTCGGAGAGTATCACAGAATATTTTGGCATGATTTTGTGTTACCTCTCCTAAGATCGCTTTATTGATCTTTGTTAAAGATTGAAGCGGTCGAAAACAGTATTACGTTGTGATTGCCATTTGGCATTCACGATCTTACCTACCGTATGTTAGTGTACGGTGTTTTGTCACCTCGGCACTAAACATATGGCTGGTCCAATGTCATTTCTGGCAGCCATGTTGAGACAATTCTTACTGGGCTGGCCAGTTGGTAGCCGGATCATGCATGTTAAGAAGAAAACAGTAAATGTTTCTGCCATCTTTGAATTGTTTATGCCGCCATGTTGGATGACAGACGGAAGTCGCGATGACAGACGGAAGTAGCGATGACAGACACCGGAACATATGATGTAAAATTTGTATTATAGACTAGTTATCAAAGGCCCGGTACCCGGACCGGCGAGTAGGCACACAGTTGGAGTTGAGAATGGTGATATATATTTTAGCGCGTTAACAATCAGTCTATATACTTGCAGTGGCCCCAAGGACATGAACAGATTATTGTAGCCAAAATGCATTTGAGAACAGGGACACCTAATAATACATCAAATAAAGTTCATATGTTAAATAGTTCCTCCCAAAGAAAATAATCCTCACTATGGGTAAACATAAACAACAACTCTTAAAATCATATTCCTTCATAATATTTTAATGGACTCCTTTCCAAACAGTTATTCATTTAATGTTTTATGATGTTCAACATGGCGTATTTTTTAAAAAAAGAGAGACGTGAGTGAGTGCTTGTGTTAAGCAAAACGCTACATGTTTAACAGGTGGTTTATTTACTGTTATACACATCGTAGCATAGTACAATTAACTAAGAAAAATTGCCGACCCGGCAGTGCAGAACCTAGGGAGTTAGGGGCCCGGTGGCTTGGCCTCTTTGGGGGCTGCCCCTGAATTTTGACATGAGATAATTTTTTGACGCTTCTCAAGCTTGGTCCCGAGAAGAAAGAATCGTTGTGAAGCTTTTAGCTGACCTTAAATTAAAAACATAGTATTCCATCAATGCAGTTGAGGCCGCAGACGCAGAAAACATTAGGCCTCTTAAAAAAGAAAGACATATCAAAGCTTTCAACATTATAGATCTGTGAAGCCAATGCCGAACCAAGGGATTTTAGGCATCTTCGGAAGCCGCTACATTTTGACATGAGATAATGTACTTAATATTTAGTTTAAAAAATATTTTGGGGTCCCTCCTCAAACTGGGCCCCCTCCATACACCCTCTGTGTGAAGCCCCCATCATAAATGGGTTAGTTTGCATTGTAAACGTTGTGTACGGCGCTACTCAATCTCAACCCTTATTCAATTCATTCATGTGACGTAATAGTCAAAAAATGAAAAAAAAAGTGACGTATTTTAGGTTAGTAATAAAGGGAAATAATTGTACATTAGAAAAAGACATATTTTAGAAATAAAAACAATTTAAACAATATAAATATTACATATATATTATATTGAGGTATCCATAATTATGGTTTAAAATTTAAATTGTGGAACATAACACAGAATATTAATTGAACGATTTCTGTAAATATTTCTTTTATGATAGCTTCTCATTTAATAACAAATTGAACACCATAAATCTATTACGATACTGTAAGATATAGATAGACCTATAAAACAACGATTTGCTTTTAAGATTTGATTCGGAGAGTATCACAGAATATTTTGGCATGATTTTGTGTTACCTCTCCTAAGATCGCTTTATTGATCTTTGTTAAAGATTGAAGCGGTCGAAAACAGTATTACGTTGTGATTGCCATTTGGCATTCACGATCTTACCTACCGTATGTTAGTGTACGGTGTTTTGTCACCTCGGCACTAAACATATGGCTGGTCCAATGTCATTTCTGGCAGCCATGTTGAGACAATTCTTACTGGGCTGGCCAGTTGGTAGCCGGATCATGCATGTTAAGAAGAAAACAGTAAATGTTTCTGCCATCTTTGAATTGTTTATGCCGCCATGTTGGATGACAGACGGAAGTCGCGATGACAGACGGAAGTAGCGATGACAGACACCGGAACATATGATGTAAAATTTGTATTATAGACTAGTTATCAAAGGCCCGGTACCCGGACCGGCGAGTAGGCACACAGTTGGAGTTGAGAATGGTGATATATATTTTAGCGCGTTAACAATCAGTCTATATACTTGCAGTGGCCCCAAGGACATGAACAGATTATTGTAGCCAAAATGCATTTGAGAACAGGGACACCTAATAATACATCAAATAAAGTTCATATGTTAAATAGTTCCTCCCAAAGAAAATAATCCTCACTATGGGTAAACATAAACAACAACTCTTAAAATCATATTCCTCCATAATATTTTAATGGACTCCTTTCCAAACAGTTATTCATTTAATGTTTTATGATGTTCAACATGGCGTATTTAAAAAAATAGAGAGACTTGAGTGCTTGTGTTAAGCAAAACGCTACATGTTTATCAGGTGGTTTATTTACTGTTACACACATTGTAGTATAGTATAATTAACTAAGAAAAATTGCCGACCTGGCAGTGCAGAACCTACGGATTTAGGGGCCGGTGGGCTTGGCCTCTTTGGGGGCTGCCCCTGCATTTTGACATGAGATAATTTTTTGACGCTTCTCAAGCTTGGTCCCGAGAAGAAAGAATCGTTGTGTAGCTTTTAGCTGACCTTCAATTAAAACATAGTATTCCATCAATGCAGTTGAGGCCGCAGACGCAGAAAACATTAGGCCTCTTAAAAAAGAAAGACATATCAAAGCTTTCAACATTATAGTTCTTTGAAGCCAATGCCGAACCAAGGGATTTTAGGCATCTTCGGGAGCCGCTACATTTTGACATGAGATAATGTACTTAATATTTAGTTTAAAAAATATTTTGGGGTCCCTCCTCAAACTGGGCCCCCTCCATACACCCTCTGTGTGAAGCCCCCATCATAAATGGGTTAGTTTGCATTGTAAACATTGTGTACGGCGCTACTCAATCTCAACCCTTATTCAATTCATTCATGTGACGTAATAGTCAAAAAATGAAATGTGACGTATTTTAGGTTAGTAATAAAGGGAAATAATTGTACATTTGAAATAGACATATTTTAGAAATAAAAACAATTTAAACAATATAAATATTACATTATATTGAGGTATCCATAATTATGGTTTAAAATTTAAATTGTGGAACATAACACAGAATATTAATTGAACGATTTTTATGATCGCTTCTCCTTTAATAACAAATTGAACACCATAAATTTATTACGATACTGTGAGATATACATAGGCCTATGGAACCACGTTCGGTTTAAAATTTGTTTCGAAGAGTATCACAAAATATTTTGGCATGAATTTGTGTTACCTCTCCTAAGATCGCTTAATGATTCAGGCGGTCGAAAACAATATTACATTGTGATTGCCATTTGGCATTCATGATCTTACCAGCCGTATGTTAGTGTACGGTGTTTTGTCACCTCGGCACTAAACGTATGGCTGGTCCAATGTCATTTCTGGCAGCCATGTAGGAGACAATTCTTACTCGGCTGGCCAGTTGGTAGCTGGATCATGCATGTTAAGAAGAAAACAGTAAATGTTTCTGCCATCTTTGAATTGTTTGTGCCGCCATCTTAGATGACAGACACCGGAACACATGATATAAAATTTGTATTATAGATACAATGATTGATTATAGTTTAAAGTTGTATTATTTATTTGGAATACAATAATAGACCCTTATTTGAAGTTGTCTTTCTTCAAATTCTTCTACTCGCGAGAGTTATGGACATTCACTGTCCGAGCCAAAGTGAGTCAGACACACGAGTCTTGCGATCAGATATTATCGAAATGTTATGGGACTCTCAAGAGGGTGGCGTCAAACACTGTAACTCATCGGACTCATACATCGACCAGGGAGGAGATTTTAGAGTCAGTGTAAAGTACGTCATTAAATGAACACACCCACACAACACGAAGTTACTAGTAGAAGATAAAAGAAGAAACGGGAAGAAGGAAATAGACGAAAACCATCTCAGACCTTGCAGACTAATCATTTGTTATGACCGTACCACCGGCCCACAGGTTGGAAGGTGAATGTGTTTGATATATCAGCATACCATGTAGAAACAGCAACAAAAATGTAGTTATTTCTGTACACGGTATTTAGTTTAACCGATCCGATACTGACTGTAGATGCTGCCCAACTTTTACCAAAAGTAATTGTGACAAACGTCATTGGTATCTTGGTGTAGCTGGTGTTTAAGTTCTAAGCTTGTATTTCACTCTTCAGCAGTGCCGTAGCAAAATATTCAGGCACCCTCTGCGAGTTTTATGTTTGACCCCTCCTCCAAATCGGAAAAGTGCAAGAACATTTGACAACGCTCTTTTGGCGCCCGTTCCTAGTTCGGCGCCCGTTCCTAGTTCGGCGCCCGTTCCTAGTTCGGCGCCCGTTGCTAGTTCGGCGCCCGTTCCTAGTTCGGCGCCCGTTCCTAGTTCGCGCCCGTTCCTAGTTCGCGCCCGTTCCTAGTTAAGCGCCCTTTCCTAGTTCGGCGCCCGTTCTTAGTTCGGCGCCCGTTGCTAGTTCGGCGCCCGTTCCTAGTTCGGCGCCCGTTCCTAGTTCGGCGCCCGTTCCTAGTTCGCGCCCGTTCCTAGTTCGCGCCCGTTCCTAGTTCGCGCCCGTTCCTAGTTCGGCGCCCGTTCCTAGTTCGGCGCCCGTTCTTAGTTCGGCGCCCATTGCTAGTTCGGCGCCCGTTTCTAGTTCGGCGCCCGTTCCTAGTTCGGCGCCCTTTCCTAGTTCGGCGCACGTTTCTAGTTCGGCGCCCGTTGCTAGTTCGGCGCCCGTTCCTAGTTCGGCGCCCTTTCCTAATTTTATAATTCTCAAAATAACGGGTAAGTTAATTAAATATTTGTCAAAAACTGCCAGTTTTGCTCGAATGTTTTTAACGAAATCTGTCACAAAACTCACAATGAAACTCATTACGAAGCCCGCAAAGAAAACAAAAAACTCACCATATACGTTTAAATTGTAGAGATGTTACAATGTTTTTGCAAGTTAGTATTGTATGTGTTATTTTATATTTACATAATACAAACATTCAACCCCCTTAGGCCGGTGTACATGAGACACCACTCCTATGACTTAACGATAATTCGCTACAGTAACATTCAACGAAAGGGTGGGGGTGGTGGTACTTGACTACCCCAACGAATCAATGATTTTTTTTTTGTTAGCTTGAAAAATGGACACAATAATTTATATGTTACAGTTCTCAAAATCATGAAAACTTGCTAATTTTTAACTCATTGCGAATGATTTTAAAGTGAATTACATATTTCCCAGGATGTTGATTAACATTAAAACTTTCATTGATCCCACTTGTCATAACTCCAAAATAGTGATGTCATAACTCCCCAATAGTGATGTCATAACTCCCCAATAGTGATGTCATAACTCCCCAATAGTGATTTCACAACTCCCCAATAGTGATGTCATAACTCCCCAATAGTGATGTCATAACTCCCCAATAGTGATGTCATAACTCCAAAATAGTGATGTCATAACT
The DNA here is from genome assembly GCA_021962125.1 of Bulinus truncatus. Classification (NCBI taxonomy): domain Eukaryota; kingdom Metazoa; phylum Mollusca; class Gastropoda; family Planorbidae; genus Bulinus; species Bulinus truncatus. The sequence goes on from JAGDYQ010000050.1 coordinate 2,492,977, forward strand.
CCCCAAAAGTGATGTCATAACTCCCCAATAGTGATGTCATAACTCCCCAATAGTGATGTCATAGTGATGTCATAACTTTCCAATAGTGATGTCATAAATCCCCATTAGAGATGTCATAACTCCCCAATAGTGATGTCATAACTCCCCAATAGTGATGTCACAACTCCCCAATAGTGATGTCATAACTCCACTATAGTGATGTCTTAACTCCCCGATTGTGCTTGATGTTTTTTACGACAACTGCTGAGGCTCGTTAAGAAACCTTGGGAACCAGTAGACATGATAAATAAAAGGTCCGTTCAGTTTAGCTGACCAGATTTTCTGTTTGCCAAGCACGGGCACTGGAAGTGGGTGAGGGGGTCAGCGGTGAAAGAAAACGGACAACTACTGACGCAGATATTAGCGTGGGTGTTAGGGGGGGGGGTTCAGAAATATAACAAAATATCTATTATTTTTTGAACGACAGAAATCTCATTCCACTCATCTGTCATGAAGGCTGGAGAAAATTGACAGAGAATCAACGAACTATAGCTCTACTTCTGGTCAACCGTATTAGAGGACTTAGTAGCACATGCTAGGGGCCCAGAGCCTTAAAGGGGCCCTGAGTGTTGAAGGTCCCCCGTCGCTTGCGAAATTTCATTTCATTTTATTTCTTTATTGTCCGGGGAAATTGGGAGAAATGTATGGTCGGAGCTGTCATTGTTTTTAGAGGCCCATGGATTTCTGTTATACCGATGGGTTGTTTCAAATGTATAGAATGTACATGATTATTTTTAAAATGTTATACATTTGTAGTCTCACTTTCATTGCATAGGATATCCGAGCAATATTTTAATCAATGGCTCTAACATTTATAATTGCACTGGTAATTGAGGCATATATATATATATATATATATATATATATATATATATATATATATATATATATGTATGTATACATAAATATATAAGAACAAAAAGTTGTTGAAGCTAAAAGTATGGACAATTAAAGGATAAAACTGACAGATATGGACGTAAATATTTGTATTTGTGGGTAGAAAATAGGCCTATAACATGTCCGTACCAAATTCTACAATTGAATCAGCTATAAGTTATTATGATATAATATACCAGCTTTGCATAAAATATGTACTTATTTATAAAGAAATTTACTTCTTTAATTTTCAGTTTATTCTCTCATGAATGTATAAAGAATATTGAGCTATTAATTAGTGCGAAGCGATTTTTTAGAGCATTTTCTAAAAAAAAAATGCTCTATTGTCCCCGTTTTGTCTGTCTGTCATCACCCTAGATCTCAACAACCATAAGTCCTAGACCCATGATGTATATATCATTTTGTAGGTCTTGGCCTGCCAAGAAATGACTTTTTTCCATTTCGCGATCTGACCTCTGAGGGCCGTAAAAGGGGGCTTAGTACCGTTTTTGCTATATAAGCTATATTAATAAAGAGCGCCTATATCTCAACAACCATAAGTCCTAGACCCATGATGTATATATCATTTTGTAGGTCTTGGCCTGCCAAGTGTACATCAAAAGTCCATTTTGCGATAGGACCTCTGAGGGCCGGGCTTCAGGGCTCCTAAGGGGCTTATATATTATATATACACCTTCATTTGGTGCGAAATACTGCAGCACGTAGTTTCACCAAGATTTAATTAAGAAACTCATCAAATGAAATAGTAAGCTTGTGTTCTGAGTTTAATTGAAAGTATCAGAGCTATGCAACAATTGACGGAGTTTTCGGACGATTAAGTGAATACAATTTCGAATGTTTTCAATTATGAGTCCTATTTCAGTAACCACAAACCACTTGTAGTTAGATTTAAGAGAAAATATTTTTTTTTCAAATATAAAGAAACGTCTTTATAATATTTTTTTACAGATATATGCATTACACAATTGAATTTATAAACATTTCCAAAATTTACAAATATTTACACGAAAATGCGCTAACACGTCCTGTGTCCAGAATGGAACAGGCTTAATTGCTTGTTTTTTTAAAGGAAGGACAAAGAAATATGTCTCGACAGAAATTCGAGCCCAATTGCCAATATCAAAAGCTGCAATTAACTACTCCTCTATAAGAGATGTTTAAACTATTGTAGTTTTTACAACAATATGAAAAAGTACAACATTTAGCAACAAACAGTAATATAGTTTCGAATCCCATTTCAAGCCAATGATTGAAAAAAACCTTTCATTCACAAATACTTTTTTAACATTTTCCTTATCGGTTAAATATTTAAATAAAGGGAAATAATATTCAATATCTCACTCCCCATGCTCTTCAATGACGTCATAAATTGTTTCCCCTCTCCCAAGCCTTGACCCCACCTCCACCCACCCCCAACCCCTCCCTCCCTGACCAAATCTATAGCTGTAATGTCTGGCTGTTAAAATTAGAATTAACATCGTATTGTCAATATTTTTTTTTTATTGACTGAGGTTGTGTAACTGTATAAGGAGAAAGATATTTACACCAGCGAAAGATGATCCATCGATGGAGAAAATGTAAGAATTGTATTCAAATCTGATTTAATATGTCCCTTCATCGCGTATCCTCTAATAGATCGGTGTAGTGTTTGACAGTCAATAGAAGTCTGATATGCCCTTATTCTATTTACTTTGACATCAGTTAGAAATTCAAACCATGAAATGTGATTTGAAATAAAATGAAAACAAAAATTGATATTTAATTACTAATGAGAAAGAAACATGAATATTTTATTAAAGTCTCGGAATCTGTTATGATGTTTTATTCAAGAACATCTCGGAATCTATTGTGATATATTATTGAAGAACGTTTCGTAATAAGTTGTGATATTTTATTGAAGTCTCGGGATTTGTTGCGATATTTTATTGAAGTCTCGGGATTTGTTGTGATATTTTATTGAAGTCTCGGGATTTGTTGTGATATTTTATTGAAGTCTCGGGATTGTTGTGGTGTTTAGTGAAGTCTCGCAATCTGTTGTGGTGTTTTGTGAAGTCTCGGAATCTTTTGTGGTGTTTAGTGAAGTCTCGGAATCTGTTGTGGTGTTCAGTTTCATTCAGAGGCGGATTTGGGGAGGGGGCGCAAGTTTAGGTAATACATCATTAAATTATCGAAATATGTTTTGTTCTAGGACCAATTTTCAACAATGAAAACAGTTTTGCCCCCCCCCCCCGTCAAAGTTGTCTAGATCAGCCCCTGGTTACATTCTAGACAGTTCAGCCGCATTCTAGACAGTTCTGTTACAATTTCATGATTTGACCTGTAAAAGTTGTGTGCTAGCACACTGCACTCAAACAGAAATGGAAACATCTATAATCACCAGGATAAGTTGACAACCAAAAGGTAGGACAATCAGGAATCATTGATCAGGTTCTGCGCAGACCGATGTCTGATGATCATGATATCAGTTAAAGAAACAGAAGACTGGCAGAAGACAAACCCCCAAGCCATAACGAAATCAGCTTCCTTGGTATATGTCTTCTTAAATATAAATGAATGCATTGGCTAGATCACGTCACACGCCTGAATGCTGCCCCGGCATCAAGTGGAGCGTCTAGTCGGTGAATTGGATTAAAGTAATAGACTGGCGAGCGTGGGGAGGGGGGGAGGGTATATTCCGTGATTTAACGATATCTATAGAAGACATCATAGGCTAGACACATGACATAAAAACTGCTTAAAGTGGCCCGTGCTCTTCTTAAACTGATGGGAAAAGTACCTTTAAAAAAAAACAACAAGGTTTTCTTAGTCCGTGTCTCTGACATTATATTAATACTGGCAGTACCCTGCAAAACCTTTGCATAGAGTTATATCCCCTTAGGCTTGATCGGTAGGCTAGGTTATTATTTAGCTTCGGGCAGATCCGATTTTTTTCATGAATGTATTTTAAACTGGAATACTGTTGTATTAATTCTTTACATTCGATTTAACGCAGAGCCCAAATCGCAATATTTTTATTAGATGTTTCTCTTATAAAGATAACGGAAAATAAAGAGTAAATTAGTTTAAATTGATAGCAAAAAGAATTGACAGTTACTAGAGCTGTTTTGTATTGGGTTTTTTTTTTTTTCAAAAGTAATTTTAGGGACTTTAGACAAAGGAACATCTGTGGAGAAACAATATAGTCAGAGTTTCTTCTTCTTTTCTTCTTCCTTTGGCTCTACAGGCCCTGGCCTGCCATACTACACTTCTCCACTTTTCCCGATCAATGGTCTTCTTCCTCCATGCTCTCACTCCTATAGCTTTCAGGTATTTCTTCACTTCCTCCAACCATCTGATTCTTGGCCTAACTTTAGGCCTTTTCTCATTGGGTGTTGCTTTTGGACCTCTGTTGTTTTCCATTCTTTATATGTGTCCTATCCACCTCAAACTATTCATTCAGTTCGTACAGCTCTGAATTAGTTCTACTTCTCCACTCGTTATTGTCCTTTATAGTCAGAGTTTGATGACACAATTTGGTAGGCTTCGCCCACCAAAGACTCGCGTCATTCGCCATTTCTGGATGAGTTCTAATGTATACGTCATTTTGGTAGAAATGACGTATACTACAACCGACAGTGGGGAGCACACGTTTATTTTAACAGTTGTCAGAAAAAAAAAAAAAAAAAAAAAAAAAAAAAAAAAAAAAAAAAAAAAAAAAAAAAAAAAAAAAAAAAAAAAAAAAAAAAAAAAAAAAAAAAAAAAAAAAAAAAAAAAAAAAAAAAAAAAAAAAAAAAAAAAAAAAAAAAAAAAAAAAAAAAAAAAAAAAAAAAAAAAAAAAAAAAAAAAAAAAAAAAAAAAAAAAGTGTGTACATTAGAGCGTTGTTGGGCTTCTGGAAAGGTGGGGGTTCATCGTTCGCACCCGTTGTTTCCGTCGTTAAATACACCTCTTCCATTTTACCTGACTTGACCTACTTGCGGAGCAAAGGGCTTCTTCAATCCCTCCAGTGTAATCTGCTTTGGGAGGCCTTTTTCAATTCCCCCATGTTTGGTTGCAACCTCTGCCATTAATAGGACAGCTTAATTTGTCAAACACTATAGAACCAACTATTCACACTTGGTAGGTTTCTGTCACTAGAAAGATCTACTGCTGCAGGTATAAGTCACTACAATAAAATACAACTACAGGTATATGTCATTAGAAAGATCTACTGCTGCAGGTATCTGTCACTACAATAATATACAACTACAGATATATGTCATTAGAAAGATCTACTGCTGCAGGTATCTGTCACTACAATAATATACAACTACAGATATATGTCATTAGAAAGATCTACTGCTGCAGGTATCTGTCACTACAATAATATACAACTACAGATATATGTCATTAGAAAGATCTACAGCTGCAGGTATATGTCACTAGAATTATTTATAACTTCATGCATTTCTTTTAGAATTGACCAGTTGTGTTATGAACCATAAACAGCAGTTTGTGAATATAAATTACCTGGCAGCTCTGAGAGCTTCAAGTAGCTCTTCGATGACGATTTTGCGGCTCCTAAAGAGAATATGATAGATAATGGTAGATACACAATTAAATTTGGGGGGAGCCACTTTTTGAGAGATTCATCCCACCCATAAATACTAAATAATAGGGATAAAAAGTACAAAGAAAAAGAATAGATTATTGCTATGTTAGCTTGCAATTCTTTAAAAAAAAAATGTATGGACACATTCATGGATAACGAATAATCCTTATAATTAACGTACTAATCAGAAATCTTTAAAGGGCAAAGATACAGTCGTAACAGAATTCAACAAGTTATGTTTTCTGAAATGAATTCCTTTATCAGCATACAACATATTTAATAATGCATCTACAGCTCCAGCTAGTCATCAGACAAATAAGACTGGGATGTCAGTGGTCAGAACAATGAATGAATGTAAAAACTGTTTCTAATTATTGTCTATCTGGGTTTTCTAGTTTAAAAACGTAATCAAGTAATTTCAATACAAGGTTGTTTTTTTTATCACTCGCTTCTTGGGTTTTTTTTAATGACTATCTGCCACACTGCCGTGTCCAAACATTCAACTAACTAATTTTTAAATTATTGATCACTTGTTTATTTTGTTCGATTGGAAATGGTGGCAGCTGGGAAATATTCATTTCATACACAAACATGTCAACAATGTAACACAACAACCACTTTTAGCAAAAACATTATCAAATAACGCCATCAAGTCACTTAAAGTAAATGAAAAGAATGTCACGTCTAATTAATGTGTAATGAACATATGGGTTCGCATTTATTATTTTTTTATTTGTTTGTATTTATCTTGTTGAAGAACCCATGAATAGAATATTTCTTGTTAAGACACACAGTTTTCTGATTGGTCTTCCATTGAGATGAAAGAATTAGGATGACGTGAATACAAGTGTTTTAGTGTAGAGATATATAGGGTAGAGATCAGTTGAAGTTAGACAGAGAACTTCACTAGAGTATAGAGATAGGTTTTGTAGAGAGATTAGATATAAAATAAGTCTAAATCTTTAATTTATATTTAGTATTCAATTATGTTAAACATCAATCAAGTAGTTGAATAAACATCATCTACTATGTATTGATTGTTGTGACCCTTACCTCGTGTGTTGTAATTGATAATATATTGCTTCGCCGAAACATGAAAATAGCAAAGCGGATTTTTTTAAAAAATTCCAATTAGAGATTATAATTTTATGGAAATAGTTTAATTATAGCAGCTTTCCAATATACGCTATAGTATCATAATAAGTTCTCTGATTTTGGCCTTCAAGTTTCATTTTGTATAAAAGTATGTAATTGATTACCATTAAAGTATTATAGCAATATTGGCAAATATCCAACTATACGATTCTCATATTAATATGTTAATAAGACACATCTGTAAATCAAATCTTACATGTGGCCGGCAGCTGAAAACAAAATAAAGAGGCCCCTCTTCCCCCTACCCTTCTCCGAATAACTATAACTCATTGTTAGATTGTGAAACAAGGGAAATAACGCCATCTCATTTTTTTAAAGCATTTCGCAACGCTGACATCTTAGGTATTTAAGTAAATGATAATATTATTAATAGGTCTTCTTCCCCTCACCTTTCTTTAATAAATGTATAATCAGTTGTTAGATTTGTAAAAAAGAAATAATTACACTCTATTTTTTAAAGCATTTCTTTAAACGCTTATCTTGTATTTAAGTACACCATATGGTTATATAACAACTAATATATAGGCGATTTGGGCTCTGCGTTAAATCGAAAGTAAAGAATAAATACAAATGTATTCCAGTTTAAAATACATTCATGAAAAAATCGGATCTACCCGAAACCAAAAAAAAATTACTTACTCTACCGATCAAACCTAAGGGGATATAACTCTATGCAGGAGGTTTGCAGGGTACAGCTAGTATAATATATTAGGGATACGACAAATATAAGTAAATGATACTTTAATACACATGTTGGTGTCCGATGATTATTTTGGAATCCCTCACATAGGAATAACCTAGGAATAACCTAGGTTACATATGAATGCAATAATCAATGATAATACGTGCTATTCTATGATTGGTCTTCCAATGAGATATTATTAGGATGACTTGGATGCATGTGTATCGTGATAAATTTTAGTGTAGAGATCAGTTGGAGATGCTGTTGGAGTTTTAGTTGCTGAAAAAATGTATTTAAAGAAATCTTTGTTTTTGTTTAGATTTAATACTGTTTTGGATTATAATTAAAGTATTGTATTTGTAGGGAATAATATATTGGTACGTAATGGTCGCTGCCTTCCATAATCGAAGATAACCGTTACAGATAATATTGTAATGTCACCAAATAATATATTAGGGATAAGACATAGAAATTGTTGGAGCTTTTTAAAGTAGCAGTCGGATTAACCTAGCTTAACTTAGGATTCATAAACCGAATCTGTAGAATTAAATCATCGTCAAGTATAGACCAACATCTTTCAATTTTTAACTCGTAATTTATTGTTTTACTTTAATGTTTCCGAAAAGGAAATCAAATTAATATTGATAATTATGAACATATCGTATTGGAGTCGTTTCTTACTGTCAGTAATGGTGGGTACTGACTAATTTCGTTACATTGCGCCACGAATTTTACTGTTTCAATCTCTCACGTTTTTATAAACTATATTTAGCTAAATAACGGTAAATGTCAACGTAGATATTAATCGAGAAAGAAGTCAGTAGTCAGAAGTTCAGTGTGTGGGAAATGGTACTGAGCATGAATTTGAAATATCAGGGGACAACGCCACACCCACATATACACTATATCCACCCATACACACACTACACCTAAACACACCAACACCCACATACACTATATTCACCCATACACACACTACACCTACACACACACCCACACCCACACATACACTATATCCACCCATACACACACTACACCTAAACACACCAACACCCACACATACACTATATCCACCCATACACACACACTACACCTAAACACACCAACACCCACATACACTATATCCACCCATACACACACTACACCTACACACACACCCACACCCACACATACACTATATCCACCCATACACACACTACACCTAAACACACCAACACCCACACATACACTATATCCACCCATACACACACTACACCTAAACACACCAACACCCACATACACTATATCCACCCATACACACACACTACACCTAAAACACATCAACACCCACATACACTATATCCACCCATACACACACTACACCTAAACACATCAACACCCACATACACTATATCCACCCATACACACACACTGCACCTACACACACACCCACACCCACACACACTCACAAATTACAACTTCACACACCCTCACACACAACACCTACACACACCCACACAAATACTACATCCACCCATAAACACACACTACACCTACACACCCTTACCCACATACCTACACACACCCTCACAAATTACATCTACACATACCTTCACCCACACACTCTCACAAATTACAACTTCACACACCCTCACACACAACACCTACACACACCCTTACACACCCACCTGCACACCCTCACCCTCACCAATACAAATACAAACCACTCACAGCCACATACTTGCACACATTCAAAAAACACACAAGTCACACATACACACCAAAACCATATACACCAAAACCACACACACAGACACCCTAAATTCCACACACACCAACCTTCACAATTTTCACAAATCGCAGACCCACAATATACGCAAGACAGCCTCACCGCAAACCCCACACACACAAAAAGATACACACCACACCAATAGACAAACATCTCTGAAACAACAACAAATCTACACCCATCCACCCCAAACAACCACACACACACACACATACATCCCACAAACCAACTCCACCCACACCACACCTACACCATTATTCACCCACATGCCCACACACCACACATATGACAAACACACAGCCAAAGAGAAGGTCCGTTATTTTGAAAGTACA
>JAGDYQ010000050.1:2502917-2514326 GCA_021962125.1 Bulinus truncatus
GAATACTGTTGCATATTTTCTTTACTTTCAATTTAACACAGAACCCAGATTGCTATTATTTCATTAGATAATTAATTATAAATACTGTAGTTATTTCATATTCATGCGTTTTAATGTAATTTAAAACTTTCAATAATTCATTATACTTCTGCTTTAATTTACTATTAATATTCGCATATTTTTTATATTTTCATTGTTATAGAAGTTACTGTGATGTTACTATAAAAGGACAAAATGTGCAAAAAAAATGTAATTATATACAAACTCATTATCTTTAAATCTAAAATTTGATTTTGTTTATTTATAAGACTAATATCGACACAAATAAAAGAAGCAGAGAGAGATAGAAGAAAAAAAAGAGTACAAATGACGGCGTTTATTCTGAAGACGGGAGAAATAAAAAATAAACAAAAAAAAAAAACTAAAAGATATTTGGAGAGAGTGAGAGAATCAACAATCATAAATGATGGCTGTAAATAACATGGCAAACGTCCGCATACAGGGATAGACAGAAAGTGAGAGTAAGGAAAGAAAAATAGAATCAGGGAGAAAACTTCACCACAAAACCTGCTGACAGTCAAATGTAACTCTGTTATTCTTGTGATCTCCTGTTTATCCCCCTTGATTCTCTTGTCTGTCATAATTTATTTATTTTATGTTTTCTTTTCCTCTATCTATCGATGGAGAAATCACAGGACAAATTGAATTTTTTGATTTCACATGTATGATGTCAAAATGTTCTTCCCAAGTCGCATGGATGCCATTGTTTGGTGAACGTTGTGTGCAGGATCTATGCACGAAGGCAATGCTATGCATGGTCATGCTAACCTGTAAGTAAAGGGCTCTAACCCAGGCTCAGTGAGTGCCAGTGGTTAAGTCTAACACGAACTGGAATACAAATGAAACACGTAGATACAAATAAAGAATAGCTCTCACAATGTAAATATATATATATATATATATATATATGAACACATTTCTCTCTCTCTCTCTCTCTCTCTCTCTATATATATATATATATATATATATATATATATATATATATCCTACCAAATAAAGCAGCTATCTTGTAGTCCAGCGTTGAGAGTGGGAATGCCGTCGTTATAAATAATCTATGATTTCATTTCCCGATGGTACAATTTTTTTTTGCAGAATGGAAACGCCGTCGCTATAAATAAACGACTTCTGTGAAAATGACGTCATTTCCCGATGGTAATATTTTTATTTTTGTACTTATAAAGCCGAATTGAACTTGCGCGCGGATGCTGTATTGTGCCACATCCAACTTGCCCTGCAAAAATTACATAATAAATTAGTTTTTTTTTTTTTTCAATGCATTTTTATAAAAGCTTTTTTTTATGCTTCGTTTTGATTTTAACATTGAGAAAATTAGCACCCATATCTTTGCCTAATGTTGTTTAGTTTGGCTTGCTCCGTTAGTTGGTTTGCTTTAGTTGATTTGGTTGGATTTGGTGGGGTGGATTGTTTGGTTATTTTGGTGTGTTGGTTTGGTTGGTTGGATCGGTTTGTCCGTTGGTTTGTTTGATTAGTGGTTTGGTTTGGTTGTTTAGCGTTGGCGGGTAAAACGTAATTTGTGACGGATTTGGCTTGTTTGGTTGGATTGGTTGGCTCGGTTGGTGTGTTTGGTTGGCTCGGTTCGTTTGTTTGGTTGATTTGTTAGCTGGTTTGGTTGGTTTTTTGGTTCGTTGGTTTGATTGGTTGGTTTTTTGGTTGGTTGGTTGTTTGGTTTGGCTTAAAAGCGTTGACGGGTAAAACGTAATTTGTGACGCACTTAGGTCATTTCTGCACAATAGTACTGTGGCATAAATCAGCACCTAATCAACCTAATTAATCGTATTTAAAAATTCAGTAGTAAAATTGATTAGGGAAGGGGTTTCACATTTTCACCTAGATTTGGGGCAGTTAATAATATTAGCAAATCAGCACTAGTGTTTCCTGACTTCAAGTCAACATTTGTATTCATTGAATTCCTGCGCTTGACTGGACACGATTCCATTAGAGTTGATTTGCTGATTGATTTCTTTTGGGTATGTTTTACCGAGTCAACTCAAGTAAATTTAATGAATATATACAAACTGATCAACTTTGTTTCAACATTTGCTGTTTTGTGATTTGTTTATATATTTTACAATCAACTTTTTATTATTATTATTGAAAAATAATACTAATGTTAAAATAAAGCAATATATAATGATATAAAAATAATAACTATGTTAGCCCATTACTTTGAGAGGAGATGGTCACAACCTTGTTCGTAAGTCCGCAGTAAGGACGTATGAAAGCACTACATGTATATGCCAGTTTGATGTCTCAAGCACTACATGTATGTCAGTTGATGTGTCCAGCACTACATGTATAAGTCAGTTGAGACGTACCTAGCAATTCGACATGTATAAGTCAGTTTACGTGTCCATCACTAAATGTATATGCCAGTTGATGTGTTCAGCACTACATGTTTGTGCCAGTTGATGTGTTCAGCACTACATGTTTGTGTCGGTTGATGTGTCCAGCACTTCATAGTTATGTGGAAAAGGTGTTGAGGGTTCAGCACTCACATGTTTGTGTCAGTTGATGTGTCCAGCACTACATGTATATGTCCGTTGATGTGTCCAGGACAAAATATATATGTCAGTTGATGTGTCCAGCACTACATATATATGTCAGTTGATTTGTCCCAGCACTACATGTATGTGTCAGTTGATGTCGCCAGCACTAAATATATATTAATGTCAGCGGATTTGTACAGCACTGCACACACATATATATATATATATATATATATATATATATATATATATATATCAGCTGATGTGTCCAGCACTACATATATATGTCAATTGATGTGTACAGCACTACATATAGGCCTATATGTCAATTCATGTGCGTGCTTATCAGTGGGGACACATTCAAAATAATATTGACACCATCTTACATGGAAGCCATATCTTTCAATAAGCCCTATTTTACAGCAACCCATACATACTATCAACCTATAACTTCCGGAAAATTCATGACTGTCAACCCAACCATTTCTCAAAAAAAACCTGTACCGTCTTAAGTCTACTCAACAACCCATACAACATATATCTCCTAAAACAACCTATATCTCCTAAACAACCTATTCTCCCAAACAACCCATTCTCCCAAACAACCAAAATCTCCCAAACAAATATATATCTCCCTAAACAACCCATATCTCCGTAAACAACCCATTCTCCCAAAACAACCCATATCTCCCAAACATCCCATATCTCCCAAACATCCCATTCTCCCAAACATCCCATATCTCCTAAACATCCCATTCTCCCAAACAACCCATTCTCCCAAACCAAACTATATCTTCCTAAAACATCCCATTCTCCCAAACAACCCCATATCTCCCAAACATCCCATTTTACCAAACAACCCATCAATATCTCCCAAACATCCCATTCTTCCAAACAACCCATTCTCCCAAAACAACCCATTCTCCCAAACAACCCATTCTCCCAAACAACCCATATCTCCCAAACAACCCATATTTCCCCAAACAACACATATCTCCCAAACAACCCATTCTCCCAAGTAACCCATTCCCCTTCTAAAACAACCCATTCTCCCAAACAACCCATATCTCTCTCAAACATCCCATTTCTCCCAAACAACCCAGATCTACCAAACAACCCATATCTCCCAAATGTCCCATTTCTCCCAAACAACCCACCTCCCCCAAACAACCCATGTCCCCAAATAACCAATTCCTCCCCCAAACAACCCATATCTCCCAAACATCCCATATCTCCCCAACATCCCATCTCCCAAGCAACCCCATTCTCCCAAATCAACCCATTCTCCCAAACAACCCATTCTCCCAAAACAAACTATATCTCCTAAACAGCCCATTCTCCCAAACAACCCATATCCTCCAAAACATCCCATTTTACCAACCAACCCATACCTCCCAAACATCCCATTCTCCCAAACAACCCATTCTCCCAAACAACGGATATTACACACCACAACCGAAATTTTCCCAACGACTAATATCTCCCCACTAAAGAATATCTTCTCACCAGTCCCTATTCTACCCACAATATCGTGTGTGTGTGTGTAGTGTATAGAGTGTCGTCTAGCTTTCAAAGCCAGATCTAAAGCTTTAGATTTATGACAGCTGTACCCACTAAAACCGGAAGTTAATTTCCTAATCATTGTCATTTCACAATTTTGTATATGTCATGGACCCAACATTATCGGGTATGTTTGTTGTTTTGAATTAAAAAGGAAAAATTTTATGATTAAATCCATAAAAAAATAAAATTAAAAGAACAATTATATACAAAAAATAACTTTTTTTTATAAAAGGCTGTAACAACCCAAATTCCCACATAGTATTCTAATGTTAGATAGGCAGCGACAGTTGAACTTCGATAACATTCACTAGATGTACATGACAGTTGAACTTTCGATAACATTCACTAAATGTACATGACAGTTGAATCCTCGATAACACCATTCAGGATGTACATGACAGTTAACTTTGATAACATTCACTGCTTGTATACAACAGATAGACTTTGTAAACAAGACGGCTGTGCTTTTTGACTTGCCATCCATACACCATGTTTTTCCAACAACTTTCAAAATCAAGCCAGCTTTTTTCATCTAGTTTGTGTAAAAAATGGAAATGTAGAGACCTGTTACCTTTTTCTTTTAGCCAAGAATTGACCCTCACAATGACAAACTGCAATAGAGCAACAAGCACTACACACAGAGGATTATAATTATACACTGGTTTTTATGATCCAGCTGTTTCTTTTATCGATCTTCATACTGCCCACTCCACACAACCGTGAATCCATAATGTGATCTGGCACTGAATGTTTAATCTTCGATCAGCCAGTCCTGTGTTTTCACCAGTTTAAATTAGGTGTAGTTTTTCAAGAGATCTTCACATCAAAAGAAAGTTGTATATATATATACATATATATATAAAGATATATACGTACAAATGTTGGTTTTCAAAACCCCTTTAAAGAAATATTGAAAAAAAAATTTAATTAGATTTACTGAGGATTGTTTCTTTTGTGGAATGCGTATATTAAACAATAAAAACTAAAGACAAATGAATTATCACCAAGAACCAGAGATGCCAACGTTATTAAACTTAAACACACAACTCATATGACATATATATGAATAGTCAAAAAGGAATATCCAGAGATGCCAACGTTAGTAAACTTCAAAACACATAATGAGTAAGACATTAATAATATGTACAACATCCAGAGATGCCGAACGTTAGTAAACTAAACACACAATTAGATGAAGTATTAGAGGAAATGGTCAGTGCAACATCCAGAGAAGTGCACTGTTAGTAAAATCAACACACAATAAAGAGGGACAATATATGAATAATAAGTAAAATATCCAGGTAGATACGCCAACGTAGTAAAATCAACACAAATCCAGGAGAGGTATAAGTAGTTAGTCATGTAACATCCATAGATATTAACGTTAGTGGTTGTAAACTGGTGTTAATGCAACGTAGAGATAGTTAAGAATGGGCAATGGGGAATCCAGAGATGTAAACGTTAGCAACCTTAACACAACTGTAGACATTATATTATGTCATATGAATGGTCTGCAATAATCCAGAGATGCCAATGTTAAAAAATCTAAACATATGCAATGTGGGAGTATTATAATAACCAGTGTAACATCCAGAGATGCCAACGTTAGTAAACTAAACACAATAACACTAGAGACATATGAATAGTCAGTGTAACATCCAGAGATGCCAACGTTAGTAAACTAAACACACAAAATTAGGATAGACATATGAATAGTCAGTGTAACATCCAGAGAGATGCCAACGTTAGCAAACCAAACACAATAACTAGAGACATATTAATATTCATGTAACATCCAGAGATGCCAAACGTTAGCAAAACCAAACACAGCACCAGAGACATATGAGTCATCAGTGTAACATCCAGAGATTGCTAACTAATTTCTTGCGAATTTTCTGGGAAATATTTAAAACAATATCTAATTTATAGTAAATACAAAGTTGATGATATATTTTTGTATCTAAATCTATAAAACATAATTATACATATATAGGCCTTAATTTTTGGGTCTAAATACAGGGTTTTACATATATGAACTAAATAGTTCAAAAGGCCTACATAATGGTTGCATATATGATCCATAAACATATGTACTGTGGGGACCGGATACAACCTAAATAATTGGGTCTCACAAATATAAATACATATTTGGACTTTATATGTGATCCATAAATATATGGAGCCTGTTGTTAAATAAATGGGCCTACATATATGTAATTATACATTATTTTATAGAGAGAATGATATCGGACGGCTGAACAGTATCTTTAATATTTTCTGGGCACAAACAGATCAGGAACCAGTGTTTAATATATACTCCTTAAATGTCCATTAAGTGTGGCTCAAGTTTTAGAATAGCCCTTATACTAAATCTAAATGCTATGTTGTACCTTGAGAGTATGTAAAATTCTGACCTCAAACGAACAATATAATCATGACCTTACTCCCCTAATCTACGTAATTTATTACACGCGCGCCCTTTTTTTAATACCACATTTATATAACTGAGTGATGATATTCACAGCAATTAACTCATTAACTGCTACTCAATTTAAAAACTATTTTTAGAAATAATTACCGACTATAAAAAATAAAAGACAACCAATTTACTGTAATGAAATCCTTAAAAAACAAAGAAATAGTATGTGTAAATAAAGCAAGAAAAATGAACATTCAATAGAACGTGGAAAGAATTAAATTCTATTGCATCGTCATATTAGCTTTCAATGGTCCTGCCAAGAGTTGTTTAAATCTGCATTACTACGCCAATATCAAACTCGTTTCCAAATCCTCTCAATGAAAATTGCTGGTCATGTTTTTATTTTTTTTTTACAAAAATACGTTGAGCAAAACTAAATTATCTTGCCACACAAGCGTCAAAAATTGGAGAAAAGATTGGCTTGATAAATTATCATTTCGTATCGTGGATGCATGGATATGATGGAGCTTTGTATTGAACTAGCTAAATTGCGGTGCAGATCCACTGAAATACGACAAGTCGATTTTTTGCATTTTGCCAAAGCTCGAACAAGGTACACCGTGGCAAATCCTCAGCTGTTAAACTGTATGGGGGGCTTCTGTATTTCAATTAAATTGATCGAACTCACATGGAGGATGTTATTAAAACTTCTTTTTATTTTTTCTTCAATACCTTCGGGTTTTAATCATTAAAAAAAAATCAAAATGTTGCCAGAATTAGTCGGCGCAGTCACTTTGGCAAAGTAAAATCGAAATTAGTATGAATCAGAAGTACAACTTCCGTATTAATGAAAGAAAAAATACTGTGACATGTTTAGTATCTATAAAAATAATAATTTGCGTGGGTTCTGGTATTAAATTGAGTTAAATAATTAATACATCAGGTGGCTTGGAAGACCAATATCGTCAAACGGGAAATAGTAATAAAAATCATGAACATAACGGATCTGTCCGAAACCAAAAAATAACCTAGCCTAATGATCAAACATTGGGTAATACATAACTCTATGCAAAAGGTTTTGCAAAAAACATCTATTTATATATAAATCGTTATTCTTCAGGCTGTAAGATATTTAACATCTTGGTATATCTAGTCCTAATATAGACGATGTACTTTTAGATGAATGACTTCTGGATTTAATGAAATAAATAAAATAAAACGTATGCGTACTCACATATACACTATTGCTTAACACAAGACACATAAGTCATCCATACAATCATTTATATATTCAACAATGAATATATTTAAACTATGTGCAAAAACAAATCAATAACCTTCCAATCAATTAAATCATAAATCTATCCCTTGAGCCAATCCAATCCATCTAGGCTTCCCATCTAAATATCTGATAGTCTTCATTTTCTAATCATCCTTCCACCTCCAGTTCTCCATTTAAATATCTGTTAGTCCTACCTACTACTCATCCTTCCACCGAGCTGTCCATCTAAATATCTGTTAGTCCATCCTAATTTCATCCTTCCAATAGCTCTCCATCTAAATATCTAAGTTACCCTACCTTCTAATCATCCTTCCACCTAGATCCCCATCTAACTATCTGCTAGTCCTACCTACTAATTATCCTTCCACCTAGCTCTCCATCTAAATATCTGTTAGTCCAACCTTCTAAACATCCTTCCACCTAGCTCTCCATCTAAATATCTGTTAGTCCTACCTAATCATCATTCCACCTAGCTCTCCATCTAAATATCTGCTAGTCCTACCTTCTAATCATCCTTCCACCTAGCTCTCGTTCTAAATATCTGTTAGTCCAACCGTCTTATCATCCTTCCACCTAGCTCTCCATCTAAATATCTGTTAGTCCTACCTTCTAATCATCCTTCCACCCAGCTCTCCATCCAAATATCTGTTAGTCCAACCTTCTAATCATCCTTCCACTTAGCTCTCCATCCAAATATCCATCAGGGTCCATCCATTCAAACACTCATGTAATAATACATTTCTGTATTACTATAACTTATCAACCTATCAATCACTAAGTGAACATTTTTCTATAAATATAAAGTGGGTTCATAAACTAAGTACAAATAATTTGTAGTATTTTTTTAATCCCTCGCAAAACTAACAGCTTGGGACTGAGTGAAATATGTCTCTGAAGGGAGAGTACCTGAAGGGAGTGTATCTGAAGGGAGTGTATCTGAAGGGGCGTATCTGGAGGGAGCGTATCTGAAGGGAGTGTATCTGAAGGGAGTGTATCTGAAGGGAGTGTTTCTGAAGGGAGAGTATCTGAAGGGAGAGTATCTGAAGGGAGTGTATCTGAAGGGAGAGTATCTGAAGGGAGAGTATCTGAAGGGAGTGTATCTGAAGGGAGAGTATCTGAAGGGGATGTATCTGAAGGGAGTGTATCTGAAGGGGATAGTATCTGAAGGGAGAGTATCTGAAGGGAGAGGTCTCTGAAGGAGTATCTTCAAAGGGAGAGTATCTGAAGGGAGAGTATCTGAAGGGAGTGTATCTGAAGGGAGAGTATCTAAAGGGAGTGTATCTGAAGGGAGTGTATCTGAAGGGAGAGTATCTGAAGGGAGTGTATCTGAAGGGAGAGTATCTGAAGGGAGTGTATCTGAAGGGAGTGTATCTGAAGGGAGAGTATCTGAAGGAGAGTATCTGAAGGGAGAGTATCTGGAAGGGAGTGATCTGAAGGTGTGGTAGCGTTTAGTGCTCACACTGTTTAAATTACTAAGTAGTTTTCTTAACACTATTTATTTTCTTAACTTTTCTAATCTGATGTTTTGACATTTCAATCAAATTTCTTATAGTCTTGTCCAAAACTGATATAGTCTCGGTGTAATGTTATTGTCTGGTACATATTGAACATATTTTAACATTATGTCACTTTTTAAATAACAATTAAAATGGCGTCATTAGGGTATGCGAGAAAGGCAGTTTTTCTTTATAATTGTACTTTTTTTCTTATTATTTAATAGTGGCTGCATTTTCTATAGTCCACCCAGGTAAACTCTTGACAGATTGTCGCTTCTTGACATATTTTACAGTCTTAATAATATTTAAAAGTCTGTAATAAGTAAATTTCCCTAATGAGCAATCGGGGCAGACAATGTGTAGAATTAGTCTGTTTCTAGAAACTCGGAATGTAAAGGGATTGTGTGGTTAGCAAAAACGCCCAGCCGCCATTACTTCCCTAACTTTAGTCAGTACACATTTAAAGCTGGGTAATTGTTGGGCGATTTTGCACCAAATCTCACCTTGAAAAAATTCCATGGGTCTCATCGAGGATCGAACCCAGGACTATCAGGTCGAAAGTCAATTGTCTTTACAATTCACTCGATCATCCGTCCCATTTTTAATGTATTTACAGATACTTACTGTATTAAAATATTGTTACTTTCCTTATAGTTGAACATATTAATACTGTCTTTACCGGTTTCTTGTTTCTTGAAGTATAGTTTTTGGTGTTGAAACATCTGGTACTGTAGCCACTGCATATTAAGGGAATTTCCGTTACTTTTTGTTCTCAATCAGGTATTATTCTTTTATTTAAAAAAAAATGTTTCAACATTTTATTTTATATTAACCTCAGTACATTCATTGGTACGCGAGTTGGAATATTTTTTTATTATGTAAAATTTATGAGCTGTTTCATGGCTCGGGGAAGAAGAAGATAACTGTTGATCTTATGGTCCCGGGTTCGATGCCGATTCAGAACAAAGGAAATACTTCCAGGTCATGGTTGAAAAGGCCACATTCTTTAAATATGTTCCTGAATTATATTGAAGAGTTAAAGGAAATTGGTTGCTGAGTTAGTCACACATTCCCTTAACATGCAGTGGCTACAGTACCAGATGTTTCACACATTCCCTTAATATGCAAGTGGCTACAGTACCAGATGTTTCACACATTCCCTTAATATGCTGTGGCTACAGTACCAGATGTTTCACACATTCCCTTAATATGCAGTGGCTACAGTACCAGATGTTTCACACATTCCCTTAATATGCAAGTGGCTACAGTACCAGATGTTTCACACATTCCCCTCTAATATGCAGTGGCCACAGTACCAGATGTTTCACACATTCCCTTAATATGCAGTGGCTACAGTACCAGATGTTTCACACATTCCCTTAATATGCAGTGGCTACAGTACCAGATGTTTCACACATTCCCTTAATATACAGTGGCTACAGTACCAGATGTTTCACTCATTCCCTTAATATGCAGTGGCTACAGTACCAGATGTTTCACACATTCCCTTAATATGCAGTGGCTACAGTACCAGATGTTTCACTCATTCCCTTAATATGCAGTGGCTACAGTACCAGATGTTTCACTCATTCCCTTAATATGCAGTGGCTACAGTAGCAGATGAATCTTACACTTCATCTTCCTTAATGAACCTCAGGGGCTATGTGTGAAGAAACTTTAATTTACAATAGATGTTATGCCGCATGCTACATAGAAAATAAAAAAAATTTGAAGTAGCTAAAAAAATCTGAGAAATTGTGGCGATAACCAATGCTTTAAGCTATTAGTCAAGTCTTACAAAATAAATACTTTCTTCATCATGATTTTCTTTTACATCGTGAAATTAAACATCATCCGTTGGTCCTCTGTAAGTGTTAAAATTGATACACCCAGTTCTGGCCAATCTCGTGCGATCTCATGACCTGGTCTTGTTGCATGCTCTGCGGGTCAGTAATGCAAATTAGTCCTGTTGTCTGTCAGTCACTCGACCAGCCTCGTGACAAACTACACTTCCGTTCCTTTGACCAGTTAAACATGCATGGGTTTGTTGCACACATACACACACATGCATACACACTCATC
>JAGDYQ010000050.1:2514826-2537326 GCA_021962125.1 Bulinus truncatus
AAATACAAGTTAAACTATTTGAAAACTTTATTTTTTTTTTTAATTCTTTTTTTTTTCTTTTTTTTTCTTTCTTCTTTTTTATTTAACGTTGCCATTGCCAGCATGGTAGGGTGTAGTGTGCCTACCACACCAGCATTGTTGGCGGCGCTGATGCACGTCTGCCGTCCCTACAGAGCGGCGGGTTGAATGTGCCCGCTATCATCTGCAGGGACAGCAGAAAGATGGGTTTTAATCCTTGCCCAAACTGGCCAGACGAGCAGGGTGTGTGTACTGCCGATCGGCCAGAATGGCAAGGAAAGGGGTTTTTCCTGCAACTCGGACAGAGGGGAGGGTGTAGTGTGCCTTTACTCTCAGCCCGAAATGGCAGGCTGCGCAGGTGTGCTTGACTGGGACGGAGTGGAAGGGTGTTGTGTGCCGACCACATCCGTCACCACCGCCAGCTGTGAATACTGCGGTCTGGGATAGTCCTCACTGACCACAGTACCACCACCCTCGCAAGTAATGTTTTTTTTCCTTACTAGAGAACCCCTATGATCCATCCCCCGTGGATCATGGTATGTCTCTCAGACCAAGAAGGAGAGATCATAAAATATCATGCCAAAATATTTTATGATACTCCCCGAAACAGGATTTCCCTATTCTTTAATCGGAGTTTTATACGTAGGAACAATTCTAGACACATACGATAAATCAAAGTATAATTCAGTTTAATGAGGATTTAATTGTCAGAGAGCTTACAATGAAGATGCTAAAATTATGACAGTAAAAAGTTCCTCGTTTACACAATAAAACTTAATTACCCTACTATTAACCTATATCTTAACCTTTTGACTTTCTTGATAGAGGATATCATTGAAAGGCAATCTTTTGAGATGAAGCCCCATGTTTTAATTACAACTTACAGGAGACTGTGATTTATGTCCCCTTTATATCCAGTTATCTCCCTTGTTTAGCTGGACAGCATCAATGAAACCGAATCGATTTTTTTTATTTGTTTCTTTCCCTTTCAGTGAAAAAAAAAATCGGGTTGAACAAAAGTACAACACAAAAACCCAGTTCTTCACGGTGGATTGAGTTAATTAGAATCAACTTTCAATCGTTGACAGGAAATTGATTTTTCTGGCAATAAATTTCTTTCCCACCTATTGGTAAAGCTCCTTATTCGCATGTAAAGTATGATGCGATCCATCAAAACTTGAACCTTTCTACACTTAGTTTTACAATGTCATTCATTCATCTAGCAGGACAATAATAACAATAACAGTGAGACAGAATAAAATTCTCAATGTATGTAACCAGCAGTACAATGTGGTATTATTCTCACTGTATTTAACCAGGAGAACAGTTTGGTATAATTCTCACTGTATTTAACCAGTATGGTATTATTTTCACCGTATTTAACAAGTATGGTATTATTCTTACTGTATTTAACCATGATGACAGTTTTGATATTATTCGCACTGTATTTAACCAGGAGGAAAGTTTGGTATTATTCTCACTGTATTTAACCAGTATGGTATTATTTTCACCGTATTTAACCAGTATGGTATTATTCTCACTGTATTTAACCATGATGACAGTTTGATATTATTCGCACTGTATTTAACCAGGAGGAAAGTTTGGTATTATTCTCACTGTATTTAACCAGGAGTACAGTGTGGTATTATTCTCACTGTATTTAACCAGGAGTAAAGTGTGGTATTATTCTCACTGTATTTAACCAGGAGTACAGTGTGGTATTATTCTCACTGTATTTAACCAGGAGTACAGTGTGGTATTATCCTCACTTTATTTAACCAGGAGTACAGTGTGGTATTATTCTCACTGTATTTAACCAGTATGGTATTATTCTCACTGTATTTAACCTGGATGGCAGTATGGTATTATTCACACTGTATTTTGCCAGGATAACAGTGTGGTATTATTCTCAAAGTATGTAAGCAAGATGACAGTGTGGTATTATTATTCTCCTTGTATTTAACCAGATTGTGGTAGACCTCACTACTACCTAGCCAGTAAGTCAACACAGTTTAAATAAAAAAAATTGCACTTGTAGTAAACAGTAAATGGTAGCTTGTGGTCAGTGTACTGGCCATATAACCCCATACAACAGCTGTGGTTTAACGAGCAGTTTAACTTTTCAGATCCGGGTGGACTCTGATATTTTTTAGTCAATCAGTTTACTTACAGCTTTGTTTTACTTTTATACTTGTATGTATATATATATATATATATATATATATATATATATATATATACTGAATTTGAAAAAATGTTCTTCTGGTGTATAGTATTGGTGCTTATGGTTTATAAAACTGGAGATATTACAAGATGTAATTTTAAAACATATGCCCAACATTAAGAGTATTGAAAGGAATTTTTTAGCACTTCAATAACAGTCACAGACCTCCTTTCTTTTTGTGGGCTCTAAACATAAGTACAGTTAGGTACCATGGGGGATAAGGGTTGATTGTAAATTTTGGGTCCCGAATAATCTTTGAAATTGGGGGTCCTTTTACTTAAACTGTTCAGGGATGTTAGCCCCTGGCCGCTGGACAAATACTAAGAATGTCCATCGTTGGGTCAGAACTGTAAACTATGTATGGCTATTAGAATGGGGAAACTTGCTGAGAGTATTCCTTCAAGAAATATTAAATATATATTGACTTCTAGGACGGAGTAGAAAATCTGCAACTGCAAATAATAAGATACCAAAGAATGTTGATTGGGAAAATAAAGCTCCCACGGGGGTGAGGGGTGGCGTGGGCTGAATTAAGTCCTTTCAATTTAACTCAGGTATTCACAGTTCTGTTTTAATCTGATTTAAGATCAAAGTGGACGTAAGATGGTTAAAGTTCTGTTTTAATCTGAGTTAAGATCAAAGTGGATGTAAGATGGTTAAAGTTCTGTTTTAATCTGAGTTAAGATCAAAGTGGACGTAAGATGGTTTGAGTATGTTCAGAATAAGTTATATTGAGGAGGTGGGGCTGGGGGAAGGGAGGTGGGAGTATGGAATGTGATAGCAGTCAACTGTCACTATGGTGTGATAATAGAAGCAATTGTGGCGATGTCGCTTTTCGATGAACTTTTGATATCAATAATACAAGGATTGAATGATGTACTTACGCTAGTGATGATGTCGATTGGTAGTGGGAGTTTGATATCAATAGTACAACGTTGTGATGATGCTAAACACAACAGTAGTATTGTTCTTTATTGATGGGCAGGAGAAATCAGTAGTGCAATGTTGTGATGATGCTAGATACAACAGTAGTAGTGTTCTTTATTGATGGGCAGGAGAAATCAGTAGTACAACGTTGTGATGATGCTAGATACAACAGTAGTAGTGTCCTTTATTG
The DNA here is from genome assembly GCA_021962125.1 of Bulinus truncatus. Classification (NCBI taxonomy): domain Eukaryota; kingdom Metazoa; phylum Mollusca; class Gastropoda; family Planorbidae; genus Bulinus; species Bulinus truncatus. The sequence goes on from JAGDYQ010000050.1 coordinate 2,518,186, forward strand.
ATGGGCAGGAGAAATCAGTAGTAGTTGTTGTATTGTTTTTAGAAACAATAGAATGATATAATGTTGACAGAATATCTAAATGCAATGTCAGTATTACTAAATCATGTTAAAAAATAATGACGGTTCTATCGTCAAATTGATGATACAGGTCTATGCTAGTTTCAAAAGTAAAGTTATTGAAAATAATGATGGTCACAACATGTGGAAGAGTTTAATTTTTCTAGAGAATACTATAATGACGAAGATTGCAATTATGATAATGAGAGGACTACATTTGACAGTAATCTGACCATTGCCTTGTCGTCTAACACACTATCAAGCACTATACACATAATGGAACTAACAAACCCCGAAACATCGCGTCACAGACCAGCCAAACTTTTATATCCAATTAAAACCAGCCTTAGGGCCTCAACCTACTTATCTGGAGGTGGTGATGGGCGGAAGGGGTCAATCCATGAGCGCACGACGTGAATGGGTTAACCGCCAGATTCGACCACCATGCTGCAGGGCAGTGTGTGGGTTTATTAGCTTGACCTGTTCATAGTTGACTGTCAAAATACATAGCATCACACACCGGCTGAACGACTAATGTTTCTGACAATTTCTCACACTGATAGGCCGAAGTTCGAGATGTAAAAGTGTTAATTACATTTGGTTACACTTCGTTTTGACATCTTACATTACTGAGGACTAATGAGGCAGAAGCGTTTTCATAGAAATATACTTGAAACAAAATACAAATATGGGCAAAACTACAAATATGGCAAAACTACAAATATGGCAAAACTATTACCCAAAGAATGGATTTGTCTTGCGATACCCTCAATAGCCTGAGGGTTTTTCCTGTCGTTTATGGCTTTTGCCGAAATTTTTTTCAGAAGTAAGGAAATGGAGCGACCATTATTTTAAATATTTTCATAATGTATAGTTTATTGTGCAAATTAACTGGCTTCGCCATTGTAAATACTTATACAAAGGGTAAAAGCTGTCCCTCTTATAACGACGCTCTTTGTCGGGACACGTTATTTTGTTCATAATTAAATTAAAAAACAAGTTTAATACGTGATTAGTTCAATTAATAGAAATGTCCTAGACAATCATGTTCATCAAGAGTTGTTTATTGGCTCCACTTGAAATGTTGAGACCAGCTTTGACATTCTGGTTGGTTTACATTGAAAACAGTATTGTACAACAACAAGGGTGGACAGTAACAACAAGATATCCGAACGAAATTTAGGTTCAGATGCAATCGGCGAACGTGGCAGTGTTTTTACCTTAGCCTCTACCAGGCTTAATGTATGTATTACCTCCATATATACCTATGACCTCCATATATACCTATGACCTCCATGTATACCTATGACCTCCATATATACCTATGACCTCCATATATAACAATGACCTCCATGTGTACCTATGACCTCCATATATACATATGACCTCCATATATAACTATGACCTCCATATATGACAATGACCTCCATATATAACTATGACCTTCATATATACCTATGACCTCCATATGTTACTATGACCTCCATATATACATATGACCTCCATATATAACTATGACCTCCATATATGACAATGACCTCCATATATAACTATGACCTTCATATATACCTATGACCTCCATATGTTACTATGACCTCCATATATACCTTTGACCTCCATATATAACAATGACCTCCATATGTACCTAAGACCTCCATATGTACCTATGACCTCCATATATACCTATGACCTCCATATGTTACTATGACATCCATATATACCTATGACCTCCATATATAACAATGACCTCCATATGTACCTAAGACCTCCATATGTACCTAAGACCTCATTATGTACCTATGACCTCCATATATACCTATGACCTCCATATATACCTATGACCTCCATATATACCTACGACCTCCAAATATACCTCAGTCATTCAGCCCATGACAATGTAAAACAGCTCGGAACATGGATGTCTATTGGCACAATGAATGATTTTTTATTTTTAAAAAAGATAAAATTTTGATTAAAAACTAGAATTCTTTAATAAGAAAAAAAATTGTTTTTTGATGAGCCAGCAGGTTTGGGAGTATTTTATGTTGACCAGTGCTTATTTCTGTACTATTGTATTTTATGTTAACCAGTGCTTATTTCTGTACTATTGTATTTTATGTTGACCAGTGCTTATTTCTGTACTATTGTATTTTATGTTGACCAGTGCTTATTTCTGTACTATTGTATTTTATGTTGACCAGTGCTTATTTCTGTATTATTGTATCTATTTATAAGATGTTTAATATAGAGAAATCATTTTTTTTTCCTTTGTATGTTTTAAAATGAATATGATTGAAACTAGAAATTGATATCAAATTTACGCCAACATATGTTGTGTTTTTTTTTTTGATAAAATGACCCACTCACAGTAAAAAGTAAGATATTCTACACTTCAGTACATGCATCCAACAAAAAAACCCAGCAATTTTGTTTCGATTTCATGACGACTTAATCCATTGCTCATGTGATATGCAATCGTTATATAATTGACAAATCTGTGTCGACTTTTGTTTTACTTAAAGACCAAAATTCCTAATCGAACTATTTGACAACTTTTGCAATGAACTCTAAACAATAAGTGTACTTACTCTATGAAAGTCTCAGATCTATGGTGAACTCAATTATTATTATTTAATTTTAGAGAACCGTATACTACTTTTAATTTGTATAGTTTATAAATATTAATTATTACTTTCATATATGACCTATTACTTTCACATATGAACTATTACTTTCACTTATGAACTATTACTTTCACATATGAACTATTACTTTCACATATGAACTATTACTTTCACATATGAACTATTACTTTCACTTATGAACTATTACTTTCACTTATGAACTATTACTTTCACTTATGAACTATTACTTTCACATATGAACTATTACTTTCACTTATGAACTATTACTTTCACATATGAACTATTACTTTCACATATGAACTATTACTTTCACTTATGAACTATTACTTTCACATATGAACTATTACTTTCACATATGAACTATTACTTTCACTTATGAACTATTACTTTCACTTATGAACTATTACTTTCACATATGAACTATTACTTTCATATATGAACTATTACTTTCACATATGAACTATTCACATATATTGTATTATTGTGTACAGTTGTATTTTTCCGCATTACCGTTTTCTTTAAACCACCATGTTTACTTTCTAAGGAAAATCAATTTATTTATTTTTCATATTTCATATATAAACAGTTTCCCCACAGAGACTAACTACAATTTTGTTATTTTCTAAAGTCTACAAGCTAATAACTTTTTGTTTCAAATAACATTGTTAAATGTCACAATACCCAAAAATAATTACTCGAATTTTTAATCCACACGAATTCAGGTGATTGTGTACTTTACGCAAAGTCCTACATCTGATTGTTTACATTCCACCAAGCCCTATTTCTCATCTCTTTACTTAGGTTTAAATTTTCATCACCCTGTCTACCTTTATATTTATCTAGTATACATTCCTAGACACCATTCAAATGAGTCAATTCCACACAGTTACAATGTTGTTTACAATCCCATGCTGATCTCCCACTGACATTCCATTAAATCACAATACAGAGTCAAAGAACTCTGTTCAACAAAAGTCACTACAACCTCATCCTAGAGAAACTCAGCTCTGTGTTCCCTGCTGAATGTATTCAAATTACGAACCCACATTTTATACAAAAATATGTTTTTAGTATTATCGGTTGTTGACTTCTTTAAATAAGTAAACAGAATCTGACCCAACCTTTACTTTTTGTAATAATCTCTACTGTTTATAATATCCAATGCTAATTTAGTACATACAAATGACTAATTATTGTTATAACTTTTACGGACATTATTCATTTAAAAAATAACATTAATTCTGCCCTTAAAGGCAATCGGAGCTAATTACGTGTTGGTTTCATCTGTTTCTGTTGCCATGACGTATTGAGGGACTGCGTTGCTACTTTAACGCTAATCATTCTTTAATTTCGCCAACTAAAGTAAGGTACCCATTTGAGTCGGAGTATATTTACGAGACATACAACCAACTTTCAACAGGACCTGGTAAAATTCCATTGTTTCTCACAGAGGCCTTGACCCATGAACCTTCATAAAGGTTATATCGGCTTAATGCGCGATTGTATCCTACTAATAAAGCAGCTATCTTGTCGTCCGTCCAGTCGGCGGCGTGTGGGGAAGCCGTCGCTATAAATAATCTATGACGTCATTTCCCGATACTACAATTTTTTTTTTTTTGCATAATGGGAACGCCGGCGCTATAAAAAAAATCCTCTATGACGTCATTTCACAATGGTACAATTTATCTATAAATAAAAAAAAATAAATAATTCTGCACTTGATTTCATGGCAATCTGCTGCGCATTTGATGAACAAATTGGTCGTGTTTAAGCACAAGCATTTTTTTATAATAACTATCTACGTTTGTGAAAACAAAACTTCCTACCTTTTTAAAACTTGCAATAGATCGAAAATCCTTTAGATTGGAGGTTTACGCATCTGATGGTACAATTTTTTATTAATTTAAATGTATACTATTTATAAATATTACATTGCTAAGCACATGCAATCTAAGCACAAGCAAACTTTAAAACAAAACTTCCTACTTTTTTAAAACTTGCAATAGATCGAAAATCATTGGTGGTTTGGTTTGGTTTGGTTGGTTGGTTTGCTTTGGTTGATTGGTTAGCTTGTTTGGTTGGTTGTTTATTTTGTTTGGTTTGATTGGTTGGTTTATTTGGTAGGTTATTTGGTTTGGTTTAGTTGGTTAGCGTTGATGGGTAAAACGTAATTTGTGACGTATAAAATGTAGATCATTTCTGCACATTAGGAAGGTGGCAGAAATCAGCACCTAATTAACTGAATTAATCGTATTTAAAAATTCAGTAGTCAAATCGATTAGGAAGGGGTTTAACATTACACCTAGATTTGGAGATGTAGGATGGTGTTAGGGCGATGTAAGATGATGTTTGGAAGATGTAAGATGGTGATGAGGCGATGTAGGATGTTGATGGGGCGATGTAGGATGGTTATGGTGGAGATGTAGGAATGGCCACACATAAAGTAAGTAAGAACCGTATGCAAAAACGACATTAAATGGACTCACAATTGTTAACAAAATTTAGTCACGTAAAATACTTTTTTTCAAAACCCTGATTCATGAGATCTGCAAGTAACCCAATGCGGGCACCGCTACTTTATTGTAAAAGAAAATAATAAACTAATCATATTGTACAATTCTTTTAGGAATTCACTAAAGTACAGACGTGGGTTCAGATACAGCAAGTAATAATTTATTTACAATCAACAACTCATACAGCCCATGTTCTTTACTCCCGGCTTCATCATCACAACTATCACTCAGTCTTGTCACAAAGTAACCGATTTCAATACGTAAATTATATAATACAATGCTCTGGTCTACTGACGTTCTATGTTCTTAGCGCACAACCGAGGTACAGGAGAGATTTAAAACAATATAGTTATACACTATACTTTAAATGTTTTATTATATTTGCGTAGCTTTATGGTGACACAGCTAAAATACTAAGCAATGATCCTGGTAAGAAGCAAAAATATATTTTAGGATGAAATTTGAAAACATTTCAATTTAGTGAATTAGTCTAGATTCGGAGATTTCACCCTTGAATTGTTGTGTAGCATCAGAGAAAAACTTCCGTAAAACTTTATTTGCTGCATCACAGACAACATGTCCACCAAGTTAAAAACTTATACTGATTTGAAACGATTGAAATTTAACACAGTCTGCAAAATCTTTGTAAATAAAAACGTCAACTTGAAAATAATTATTTAATGTCCCTACTTGGGAGAATTTAACATGCACTTGTTTTTATTATGTTCTTAAAAATATATATTGTGTTAAGTATTTGTAGATAGCCGAGATAAGAGTTGCGATGTATTAAAAAGATGGCCGGTATATTAAAGAGATGGCTGGTACTGTATTTGATCAACTAGTGTGAGACTGTATGTAAAAGTACGTTCTGACCCAGGACGTTTTGACTCGGCAAATAAAAATGTGTTCAGAAGACCTGTTGTCCCTAGACTGAAAGATTGTGCGGGCCTATATAATCATGGTCTCCAGCCGAGTGGCTTCAATTAGCCCCCCCCCCCTAACCTTAGAGCCCTGTGTCAGGGGAGGTTAGGTCAACCCAGAAGATGTCTCGGGATCATAGAAGGTTCGATCGGTGCACATTAGAACTATTCCTGTTGAACTTAAAAGTTGGCGATAAGAGACGGATACTAAATCAAGAGTTGTGGTTCTTATGTCTATTGGATCAAGAGTTGTGGTTCTTATGTCTATTAGAACTAGTATTGTGGGTCATATATCTATTAGAAAAATGTTGTGGGTCTTATGTCTATTGCAACATGTTTTCTGGTTGTTATGTTTATTAGACAAAATGTCTATAAGAACAAGAATCAGCGTTGTTTTGTTGTGTGTATATTTAATATAGAGTTGTAAAAAATTACGTCATCTATGTCGAGTCAATTTTTTTATATCAATCTGTTTAACGATCTCTCACTCTCTCTCTCTCTCTCTCTCTCTCTCTCTCTCTCTCTCTCACTCACTCACTCTCTCTCTCTCTCTCACTCTCTCACTCTCTCTCTCTCTCTCACACACTTTCTCTCTCTCTCTCTCTCTCTCTCACTCTCTCACTCTCTCTATCTCTCTCTCTCTCACTCTGTGTGTGTCTCTCCTTCCATGCTTTCTTACCTCTTTCTCTCCTGAACTGTGTCTATCTTTCTGTGGTTACAACGAACATTATTGAAAAAAAAAACTGCAAGGGCAAAATCAAACTATTGCGTATACTTTTTACTTGTTTAACAATATCTCTGTCTAACGGTATACCTCTCTCCCTTTATGACCACATCTTTACTCTACTCTCTCTGTCCCACTACCCCTCTGATTATAATGCATTCCATATTTTTCTAGAGGTATAGCTTAAGTATAAGAAATAAATATCCATCGGACTACATTCTACTACATCAGACTACTTCAAACTACACTAGACTACATTATATTACATCAGACTACTCCATACTACACTAGACATCATACTACATCATACTACATCAGACTACACTAGACTACATAAGACTACACTAGACTACATCAGACTACACTAGACTACATCAGACTACACTAGACTACATAAGACTACACTAGACTACATCAAACTAAATCAGTCTACACAACATATTTTAGATTTTCAGATAAACTAAAAAAAAATTAAAATGTAACTTAAAACAAACAATAAAATCGCCATTTAGCTGACACTGGAATGAAGTTCTTTGTCAACCGACACTAACGATGAAATTCATCTTGTTCTATATTTAAAATATCATTTGTCAACGAATCAAAGGCTGTGGTAGTTGACACAAGTCAAAGTGGAAGATTTAATGAACGTCTTGATTTATATTTTATATGATACAGAAACAATGTTTGTGTGATATAGTCTTGATTTTGATTTTATATGATACAGAATAAATGTTTGTGTGATATAGTCTTGACTTATATTTTATATGATACAGAAACAATGTTTGGTTTGCAGTGAATCAGTTCTGTATAACAGTGAACAGTTTTTAAACGCTTTTATTTAGCAAACAATTTTGTATTTCTGTGTCCTAGTTGAATTTAATTTTCCACCTGTTCCCTATGACCCAGTGCTCTTATATTTTGTACCTTTGTCTATCATGTTTGGAGATAAAACTACGCCGCCGTAAAGTCTTGCATCCTAAATATATTCTGGCGAAATTCAATCATAAAACCCTTTTTAATGAATTTATATTCAGTTTGTTGTATATCGAGAAAGAAGAGTAAAAAAGAAAGACATTTTGCATTTAATTGTTTGTGTACTGCTATTCAATCTTTTTCGTTTTAAATCTTCTCTACAGAACTATTGATAAAATAGTAGAATGACTATAGGTCTACAGAACTATTGATAAAATAGTAGAATGACAATAGGTCTACAGAACTATTGATAAAATAGTAGAATGACAATAGGTCTACAGAACTATTGATTAAATAGTAGAATGACTATAGGTCTACAGAACTATTGATAAAATAGTAGAATGACTATGGGTCTACAGAACTATTGATAAAATAGTAGAATGACAATAGGTCTACAGAACTATCGATTAAATAGTAGAATGACTATAGGTCTACAGAACTATTGATAAAATAGTAGAATGACTATAGGTCTACAGAACTATTGATAAAATAGTAGAATGACTATAGGTCTACAGAACTATTGATAAAATAGTAGAATGACTATAGGTCTACAGAACTATTGATAAAATAGTAGAATGACTATAGGTCTACAGAACTATTGATAAAATAGTAGAATGACTATAGGTCTACAGAACTATTGATAAAATAGTAGAATGACTATAGGTCTACAGAACTATTGATAAAATAGTAGAATGACTATAGGTCTACAGAACTATTGATAAAATAGTAGAATGACTATAGGTTACGTTCAGGATTTTTCAGAGGTTCTCTAAACCGAGGGGGGAAAGAGGGGGTGAAGCTCTATGTCCACCTCTCCCGTGCAAGTCGATGAGAATAATAGTGATGGGGTGTGTACTGGTCTGACAATCGACTGTTAGACTTAAAGTAAGGATAATTTATTAGAGAATTAATTAATTAGAATACATTATGAGACATAGTGCAGTGAGTCTCGATGTGTTTCACGACACGACACACTGGCGCGTCTCCCTAATAGAGTAACTATATGGTCGTGCGGTGAAACGTCTCCGGTTCGATCCCCGTTGAGATCTAATGGATATTTTAGGTTACGGCTATCGGCTGTGGAGGGGTAGGGGGATGAAAGTAGTGCACCATAAAAACTGTCCCTGTAGTGATTTATAGGATCTAACATTCTTTGTGAGTAGCGAATTGCACTAGTTCGAGAACCTCTTTTATAGTGCATCGGTGGAGGATATGTGCACTTTTTGATTTAGGGCTCAACGCTTACTTCAAAGGGTACTTGAAATAGTCGAGGAAATGAAGCCAGATAAGTTTTTGCGATAACCACAAAAAACCCATACAATTCTGTATGCTATAGAAACATAAATTCTACATGCTATGCGTCCGGATGGTCTTGTGGAAAACATAAGGAAATTAAACACAGCATAGCTGCAATGAAGCAGATAATAGTCTGACGTCAAAGGGTGCAAAAAGTATGACGAGAAATCTGAATAAGTGCAAGGAAAAATATACCGGATGTTTAGAAAACGGGACAGATTCCTGAACTTGTTGGGTTTCGTAAAACGAAGTTGCGATTGGTGTCATTCAGAGGTCACGTTTAATCACCGTCCATGGATAGACGCTTAGACAAAATTTCAGGCACATCAGAGAAATACATATTTAACAAAGATAGATCCTACTAAGTTGAAATGTTTAACTCATTTTTGACTTACTGGCTATATTTAGCCCTTCCTTCTGTTTGTTATTAAAGTTACTAGTTATATTAATATAACACAATAGTCCTACCTTTCAATTTTTGTTTAACTTACCGGGTTATTGTGTCTTACCATCTGTTTGTTGTTTAACAGACCGAGTAATTAAAACAACACCAATGTCATCCCATGTGTTTGTTGTTTAATAGACCGAGTAATTAAAACAATACCAGTGTCTCACCATGTGTTTGTTGTTTAATAGACCGAGTAATTAAAACAATACCAGTGTCTCACCATGTGTTTGTTGTTTAATAGACCGAGTAATTAAAACAATACCAGTGTCTCACCATGTGTTTGTTGTTTAATAGACCGAGTAATTAAAACAATACCAGTGTCTCACCATGTGTTTGTTGTTTAACTGACCGAGTAATTAAAACAATACCAGTGTCTCACCATGTGTTTGTTGTTTAATAGACCGAGTAATTAAAACAACACCAGTGTCCTACCTTCCGCTTATTCCGCCCTCGAACGTCCTCGTTAGTCACGTGAGCTCCAGGTCGCCTCGACCCCCAGATATGCCAGGCTATCCGACAGTAGCAGAAAGTGATGATGAGGAGCGGCAAGAGGTACTGAAAGCCCACCAGGAGCGTGTTATAGTACACGTGGAAGTCCGGCCAGTTGTCCGGGGCCTGCCTGGTGCAGCGGGGCACCGTCACGTTAACGCCCATCAGGTCGTCGGTCACCCAGTAGAACACGGGCACAGGGATGGCCGCCCCTACGCCCACCGCCCATATCACGCTGATGATGATGGCCGCCGACTTTTTGGAGCAGCCTGCCTTGAACGGGTGAATGACCGCGATGTAGCGGTCAACGGCGATGACGCTGAGGGTGAAGATGCTGACGTTCACGCTGACCACTTGGACAAAGGGAGCCAGGGAACACATGAAGTTGGCCAGGACCCATCTCTGTAACAGGGCCGCTTGAAACTGGAATGTGGCGATAGAAAAACAACCAGTTCAATCATTTTATGGGGCTATATGAAACTGGAATATGGCTATATGTAAACAATCATCTCAATCATTTCATGATGCTATATGAAACTGAAATATAGCAATATGTAAACAATCATCCCAATCATTTCATGGGGCTGTATGAAACTGGAATATGGCAATATGTAAACAATCATCTCAATCATTTCAGGGGGCTATTTTTAACTACCACGTGATAATGGAACAGTCATAGTTGAAGCTAACAAAGTTAATTTTTTTTTATGAACATGAACTAAATGAAATAATCTACATAGCTACAATAAGATATCATAATACAAGGTGGGTGAATTATAAGTTGAATTTGTTTCCTTTGAAGTTTCTATGTTTACTTCTTAACCATTACATTTTTACAACTTTTCGTCATTTTTTTTTATTAAATTTGCAGTTGTTTTTTTACCTGTCTGCGTTTTTTACATATGACTTTTTATTTTACTTTTATTTTTACCATAACACCAAACTTACCTGAAATGATATAAATACATTGACGCCAAACTTACCTGAAATGGTATAAATACATTCACGCCAAACTAACCTGAAATGGTATAAATACATTCACGAAAACTAACCTGAAATGGTATAAATACATTCACGCCAACTAACCTGAAATGGTATAAATACATTCACGCCAACTAACCTGAAATGGTATAAATACATTCACGCCAAACTTACCTGAAATGGTATACATTCACGCCAAACTTACCTGAAATGGTATAAATACATTCACGCCAAACTTACCTGAAATGGTATACATTCACGCCAAACTTACCTGAAATGGTATAAATACATTCACGCCAAACTTACCTGAAATGGTATAAATACATTCACGCCAAACTTACCTGAAATGGTATAAATACATTCACGCCAAACTTACCTGAAATGGTATAAATACATTCACGCCAAACTTACCTGAAATGGTATAAATACATTCACGCCAAACTAACCTGAAATGGTATAAATACATTCACGCCAAACTTTCCTGAAATGGTATAAATACATTCACGCCAAACTTACCTGAAATGGTATACATTCACGCCAAACTTACCTGAAATGGTATAAATACATTCACGCCAAACTTACCTGAAATGGTATACATTCACGCCAAACTTACCTGAAATGGTATAAATACATTCACGCCAAACTTACCTGAAATGGTATAAATACATTCACGCCAAATTTACCTGAAATGGTATAAATACATTCACGCCAAACTTACCTGAAATGGTATAAATACATTCACGCCAAACTTACCTGAAATGACATAAATACATTCACGCCAAACTTACCTGAAATGACATAAATACATTCACGCCAAACTTACCTGAAATGACATAAATACATTCACGCCAAACTTACCTGAAATGGAATTGAAAAAAGTCCAATGATGACATCGGACACCGCTAAATTGGCAATGAAAATGTTGGTGACTGTATGCATTCTTCTATTTTTGACAATGACCAGGATGACCAGCCCGTTGCCTATGACAGCCAGGAGGGAGATGGACCCGTACAGAAACGCCAGTAAGACAATCAGACCCGTGGGCACGTCGTAAGGGTTCCCCATGAGGCTCAGCGTGCTGTTGATGGCGGTGTCATTGACGTACAACTCGGCGACAGCGTTCAAGACCCCCGTGTCATTGTCCGTGTCAGGCAGAGCCGGCTGGACGATAATCAGCGCTGCCTGCTCGGCCACAACGGCGATGTGTGAAGACATCTTGACCCGTAAGGGCTGATGTCTGGGATTGATCAAGTGGAATTGGGAATCTGTCGTCCAGCTGGGTCAGTCGGCAGATGACGTCACCGTGGATGTCTGGAACCACATGATTTGTAAATCCTGTTCTACCCTAGCGTCTAGAACTAATTCGGACAGCGGGCTATGTCAATACTGTAATCAAACTGTGAAAGAAAAAAATAGTAGTACACAATAATAAAATTATGACCCTACACATAATGTTAGGTATAGAACATCAAAACATCGGTAAGTGAATAAAACATCAAAACATCAGTAAGTGAATAAAACATCAAAACATCAGTAAGTGAATAAAACATCAAAACATCAGTCAGTGAATAAAACATCAAAACATCAGTCAGTGAATAAAACATCAAAACATCAGTAAGTGAATCATCAAAACAATCAGTAAGTGAATAAATCATCAAAACATCAGTAAGTGAATAAAACATCAAAACATCAGTAAGTGAATAAAACATCAAAATATTAGTAAGTGAATAAAACATTTAGCATCAGTAAGTGAATGAAACGTCAAAACATCAGTAAGTGAATAAAACATCAAAACATCAGAAAGTGTAGAGCTAGAAAAAAATGAAATAGAAATATAACGTGACTGATATTTTTAAGGGGTTTGGGGGAGGGGCAGTGGATACGGAAACGGATTAGCCTGGGATCAGACAGATGTACATGTCAAAAGGTCCGTGACGTCATACAGAATGCAGAGAAAATTTGTGAGAAGTTCCAAAGCAGGAAATAACAGACTAATGCATACAAATGAGATGGCGACAGAGATTGATATATGGAATTTTGAGGCGGTTTCCATATACATCAAACTGTGGTCTCCATTTATATTAAACTCAGGTTTGTTATAAACAGTGGTCTCCATTTATATTAAACTCGGGTTTGTTATAAACAGTGGTCTATATCCACATTAAACTCAGGTTTGTTATAAACAGTGGTCTATGTTGACATTAAACTCAGGTTTGTTATAAACAGTGGTCTATATAAACATTAAACTCAGGTTTGTTATAAACAGTGGTCTATATCCACATTAAACTCAGATTAGTTGTAAACAGTGGTCTATATAAACATTAAACTCAGGTTTGTTATAAACAGTGGTCTATGTTGGCATTAAACTCAGGTTTGTTATAAACAGTGGTCTATATCCACATTAAACTCAGATTAGTTGTAAACAGTGGTCTATATAAACATTAAACTCAGGTTTGTTATAAACAGTGGTCTATGTTGGCATTAAACTCAGGTTTGTTATAAACAGTGGTCTATATAAACATTAAACTCAGATTTGTTATAAACAGTGGTCTATATAAACATTAAACTCAGGTTTGTTATAAACAGTGGTCTATGTTGGCATTAAACTCAGGTTTGTTATAAACAGTGGTCTATATAAACATTAAACTCAGATTTGTTGTAAACAGTGGTCTATATAAACATTAAACTCAGATTTGTTATAAACAGTGGTCTATGTCCACATTAAACTCAGGTTTGTTATAAACAGTGGTCTCAATCCACATTAATCTCAATTTTATTATAGACACTGTTTAGTAGACTATTATATTCACTACTTTAATTTCAACACAGATCATGAGGGACGGGGTAAGTAGACCGAACTTAGGTCATTGACCTCTTTCCATGTTCCGTACAATATTATTAGAAGGCTGTGCGCGACTAGTGAAATGGAATGTGTGGTACTAGAAGGAATTTAAAATGATGTACCAATGGATTTGTGAGCGTGTTCTATGGGTGGGGGTGGGGCATTAGGCGGAGATTGTCATGGGGAACCAGGATTAACCGGCGATATCCAAGGTACCAATTGCTAGATTAAACTAAAATAAATATGGGTGACATAGGTTCTATAGAGCAGGTGAGGCAACATACAGCTAGGTACCATAGAACAGGTGAGGCAACATACGGCTAGGTACTATAGAACAGGTGAGGCAACATACGGCTAGGTACTATAGAACAGGTGAGGCAACATACGGCTAGGTACCATAGAACAGGTGAGGCAACATACGGCTCTAATATCTGACTACCAGACGAGAATGTTTGTCTTTTATTTTATGACTTTTTCCCAATAGATTTTGATAAAAATGTCTGCGTCACGGCTCCCAATAGACTGTCTATTGTATTGCTCTCTATACACTATTTATGGTACGGCTCCCTATAGTCTGTCTACGGTACGGCTTCCTATAGATTGTCTACGGTACGGCTCCCTATAGACTGTCTACGGTACGGCTCCCTATAGACTGTCTACGGTACGGCTCCCTATAGTCTGTCTACGGTACGGCTTCCTATAGACTGTCTACGGTACGGCTCCCTATAGGCTGTCTACGGTACGGCTCCCTATAGGCTGTCTACGGTACGGCTCCCTATAGACTGTCTACGGTATGGCTCCCTATAGGCTGTCTACGGTACGGCTCTCTATAGGCTCTCTACGGTACGGCTCTCTATAGACTGTCGACGGTACAGCTCTCTATAGTTTGTCTATGGTACTGATTCCTATAGATTGATTATGGTCCGGCTCTTAAAAGAGTATTATCTACATAAAAACCGAAGTGCGGCTCTCGTAGACTTCACCAGTGCCCCTCCTCCCATATGTACCTAACCACATAGTCTACAAGTCTATACGTCTATAAGTCTACAAGTCTACAAGTCTACAAGTCTCCAAGTCTATAAGTCTATAAGTCTATAAGTCTATAAGCTATAAATCTACAAGTCTATAAGTCTATAAGACACATAAGTCTATAATAAGTTATATTGAATGGAACATTGTATATCTGAAGAGACACTTCTGAAAAAATAGTTATCGATTTCTAATAATAAAAAATTGAAACTTTACAAGTTTTGAAGTTCACTTGGACATGCTGGTGAAGTTTTGGTGACACAAAGAGGTAGAAGATTCATAATAACTTCTATTCTACAATGAATTAGAAGACCGACAAATGTGGAGAAATTGGAATCCATGAACGAAGACTTTAGACACATCATTCGTCATGTCTAGCTCTTTACGGATTCTTTTCGAATGTTTATAGGCTCTTGATTGGACCTTTATTGGATCTTAAGTTTTACGTTCTCACGTGGAATTATTTTTCATAGTTAGGTTGAAGCCAACATTTGTAAAATAATTATAATTTGACTTTAAAATTGTGATTTCTAAAGTCTTAATACTTAGATCTTTGTTTACATTATATGTGTCTGTTTTTATCAACTTTTTATGTTCGAAACGAAGAGTTCATCCAAGTCGTGAAATACTGGGAATACTTTTAATCTGTATTTGATGACTTAAAGAATTCCTTAAATAACACAACCACCTTAAGTTTCAATTAAAACAACACAGTGTCTTCGACTGTATCGTAATGTGTGTGTAAAACATATCAAACATCTGATACATTGAACCATACCGTACAGCACCGTAGACAGTCTATAGGGAGCCGTACCGTATACAGCCTATAGAGAGCCGTACCGTAGACAGCCTATAGGGAGCCGTACCGTAGACAGCCTATAGGGAGCCGTACCGTAGACAGCCTATAGAGAGCCGTACCGTAGACAGCCTATAGGGAGCCATACCGTAGACAGCCTATAGGAAGCCGTACCGTAGACAGTCTATAGGGAGCCTACCATAGACAGTCTATAAGGAGCCGTACCATAAATACTGGCGATATTATCTGAACTGGTTCTGAGATGTAGTTGATACACACTGCATGCAGTAGATGGGTTTTAAAAGATTATCACGTGACTAAGGTAGCAATTAGCAACCCCAATCGATGTGAGGAGTCTGTAGGCGATGGATCTCAGGATGTTGAACAACGGCGCTCCGTATAGATGTCTGTCTGTAGATGTTTTTAAATTATTGTACCTTTGGTGTTCTACGGTTAGTAGACATGTTTTTACCTCCTCACTTTAGCCGAGTGTACAATATGATCTTGGAGAAACCTAGAAAGACTCAGATGAGTGACTTCACTCGCTAGGATTTGAACCCCTAACTAACGGCGTGGAGGTGGTACTCACAATCATAACACCATCGAGTCACTTATTAGTACTAAATAGACTTGTTCATCTTGATGTATAAAGTTGTAACTTAAATAAGTTTTCTTCTTCTGTTTAATTATCAGTGACTAAAAATTGTTTATTGTTATTACACACAAACACACACACACACACACACACATATATATATATGTATATGTATATATATATATATATATATATATATATATATATATGTGTGCAAGAATTTTTTTTTAAATTGAACATTTTTATTTGCAGTCAATACTGTTTTTAAATTGAGCTCATCTATAAATATCGTACCATTTCCGTGATTGACCGTGGTCCTATAACAGAGGTGGTCTTATACCCGAGGTGGTCCTATATCCGAGGTGGTCCTATATCCGAGGTGGTCTTATACCCGAGGTGGTCCTATATCCGAGGTGGTCCTATAACCGAGGTGGTCCTATAACCGAGGTGATCCTATATCCGAGGGGTCCTATATCCGAGGTGGTCCTATATCCGAGGTGGTCCTATATTCGAGGTGGTCTTATACCCGAGGTGGTCCTATATCCGAGGTGCTGCTTTACCCGAAGTGGCCTTACACCCATAGTGCTTTTATATAATGACGTACTCATATATTTTTCTCTTGAGAATTTAAAATTAGCGCCATTATCAGTCTTATTTGGCAGTTTGTTGTTTCCCTGTTGTTTTAGTTTGGGACGAATGTTTACCTTTGTGAACATCTTCCCCACACGAGAACCACTGGTGTAAGTCAACCTGCACTTCAGTGATCACGACATTACAAAAGAATCTAATGTAAGGGAAATGTGATTACCTCTGAGATAGGTGGCGCTGTAATCTTACCCACCACACATACACACACACTCACAATACTCTCTCTCTCTCACTCTCTCTCTCTCTCTGTCACACAAGCGTGAGTAAACACAAGTGTTCTCCCCTCCCGTCTCAACCATTGATTGGTTTATTTACAGTTTAAAGATGTAAGAGACTGATAGATGACGAACAGCATTCCTTTATTTCCAAAAAAAAAAAAAACAGAGGGAAGTGCTTTTGATTTTGCAACAATTCGGATATTTCTGTATGTGAGTGGGCGCGTAGGTCTAAAATAAACTAGAGTTACATTTCATGTTTGCATGGGTGGGGAGGGGGTAAATATCAATGATACAACGTAGACGAAGGCAGAAAACCTGCGTGTTAGACTCATTGTTATACTTGAGTCATCTGACTCTGTTTTATCTTAGAATCTAATAGTATTGTATTACAGGCAATTAATACCACCTTTTTACAAGTACAGCAAGGTCATGTAAACCACCTGACAAGTACAGCGAGGTCCTGTAAACCACCTGACAAGTACAGCAAGATCCTGTAAACCACCTGGACATCGAAGAGGGAACCTCCTGTGAATGATACATGGGCATAACATTCGAGATAATATTTTTGTATTATTTTTTATTTTAAATTTTGTGTATAGCTGCTTTCTTGTTTCTATCATTTTTTTGTCTGTTATAAGAATAGTCCACAGTTCAAATAGTTCATGGCGAAACCGTTTACACTTTCAGGGTCGTCTTCATGATGAGGCTCCCTAGGGCACTGCACACGTGCGCCACTGGTACATTCCAATGTAGCGCCCGACTGTCGACCTGAGGTTCACTGGTTCGATCTCCGGTGATAACAAATTAATATTTCTGGTCAAGGTTAAAATCCCCCGCTATATCTCCCGTTGTGCCTCCAAGGCGATTGCACTACCGACTATGGTGGTGATGAAAGAAGAGCATCATTAAACAGTCCCATTAGTAGTTGATAAGATCTGAGAGATTTCGTCTCATCCTTAAAGGGACTTTACACACACAGGGTCAACCAACACTCTGTCTAGGACATAGTAAGTTATGTTGTTTGATTTTCCTTATAAAAAAACAACAGTTTTTCCCCCTTTTGCTGATTTCATTCTACAATAAACCCTCTTGTTATACAAATTAAATAAACAACATATTTTTTTCAATATGTTATTTACATTTATGTTAGATGCAGAACCAAATCTCATTGGTTAGATTATTGCACCCCATTGGCTCTGGGGTAAAGCATGAGGCTTGTTCTATACTTAGGGAACTTGATTAAGTGTTATACTCATCAGCTCTTGTGTCTGTCTGATCGGTACAAAAAAAAAAGAGAAAATAATCAGCAGCCAATATTGTTCTGGCACATGTAAATTTGAGTATCCGAGGAGTTAATCAACGCAGCCGGTGGTCTCATACTTAAACAGTGTTCAAAGTATTTAATGTATTGTTGGTATTCCTACCTACTGTATGAGGTCATTTGTCATTACAAGAAATAGGTCAGTAAGATGGACATATTGATGTGTCTTTGGGCTATAAGACAGGAACCAAAAAATAAACGACATTTGATACTATCGGCTTTAACCATTAACGAAAACAAGGAAATTAATTTTTATTTTGTGTCTTCATAGGGAAATTTTTTTTAGCTAGAAAAATTACTTGGTGGTCATTTATTTCTCCGCATGATCGACTTTGCGAAGGTTGTTGGTTCTAGTCCTGAACACGTTGAATGTTTTTATTGGCCTCTGTGGTACAGGTTGTTGGTTCTAGTCCTGAACACGTTGAGTGCTTTTATTGGCCTCTGTGGTACAGGTTGTTGGTTCTAGTCCTAGACTCGTGGAGTGTTTTTATTGGCCTCTGCGGTACAGTTTGTTGGTTCTAGTCTCAGAGACGTTGAATGTTTTTTTTATTGGACTTTGTGGTGAATGCTGTCGGTACAGCTCTACCACTCCTTCGTCCCCTCAAAGGGGAACAGTAGAAGTCCTTCATACTGCCTAATGAATAACT